>DWJN01006687.1:0-10496 GCA_018248895.1 Carystus phorcus | reverse complement strand
TACATGATTTTTGAGTAACTTTCACCGTTTACTCAGCGCACGCATGGAAAGCTCAAAATTTTGCCGTTTTCGCAATAATTTTTATCGCTGCTTCTCTCCTATTCATCTTAGCGTGATGTTCTATAGCCTATAGCCTTCCTCTACAAATGGACTATTTTACACCAAAAGAATTTTTTAAATCAGTCCAGTAGTTCCTGAGCTTAGCCCGTTCAAACAATCAAACAAACAAACAAACTCTTCAGCTTTATATATTAGTATAAGATTCGTGCACACTTGGGTTTTGTCTGTCAAAGTTTAATATTATTATTATTAAAAATAAAATCACCTTTCACAAAAACGGCTTCTGTAAAATTGCGTTTTTCGCGTTACGACCTTATGCGTAGGCGCCGTCGATTTATTCAGGGATAGTTACACAGATATTTGGTCAAATATGCCCTCAGTGATGGTCCTACAAATTAAAATACATTAATTCATTTTATAAGGTTCAATCTTCCTTAGTGTGACGGAACTCACTGTTACATATATAACAACAATATATGTAGGTATTTATTTTAATACTTAAGCCAAGTAGGAACGTAATACAATAAATATAAAAATTTTCACCCGGCTTAAAATGTAATGATTTATTTGCTTATATTCAAAGGTGGTTATTGTTAATGTATATTGTATGTTATCGCGTAAACTTCAAACATGTTACTGTAAAAGCAATTTATAGTTCTCAACAGTAAGTAAGGACGCAATTAGCAAAGTTGTGGCGAATTTCGTCCTCGTAGTGCCGGAGAAATCCACATTATGAAGACGCATGTTCATACTCAACTATAATTGCAACCACAGTTTTAAGTAAAGGCGTTTGTAGGTCACGTAGCGGAACATTACGCCGAGCAAACAATAAGTTTAATAACAGTAACAACTAACAAACATCGTAAATCAGTAGTAATGTGTTGCCAGTGTGTCAAATTTGAGAACAAAAGAAATCGAAACTTTTAATTTATCGAGACAGCTACGAAAACAAGAAAAACAGTGCCTAATTAGTAAGTAGTTGTATTTTTGTATTACAGCGGCCTACAATACCGTGTCGTAAGAGCCAGTAGAAGCCAAACCGCTCGGTGGTAAAACTTCTCACAAGGATTATAATATTATTATCATTATATCTCTGTTATATGGTACTATCCGTTAAGTTCCCGTGATTTGTTATAGAATTAATTTATTGCGGTAATGAACCGTAATATATTTCTCAAATATATTTAATGTACCTATAAAAGCACGGATCTCTACTCATCCCTGAGGAGGATTAGAGCATACATCACCACGCTGCTTCAGCGTGGATTGGAGGAGTTAGTCGCCAACTCAAATGTCAGATGTATTTAAGCCTAAAGTGTCAAATGTATTTATGCCCCCGACATATTATGGCTTAACGTGCCCTCCAAAGCACGGAACCGCTCAAGAAATGTTTGCTACTAGGGATCACCCATGCGGGTATCGACAGCACCTGCAGTTGCTTAGCTCTGTCTTACGCCACCGGACTATGAACGCCTGTGGGCTATAAACGTATAAATAAGATAAATGCAAATGATTTTTGATGTGTTGAGAAATAATACGATTATATTAATTGATAACAAACAAATTATTTATAAACACGTTAATCTTGCGCGCTTGAAAGTTTAATATTATATTAGCTATTCGCAGGCGTATCAAAGTAGGAGTTGATTTATGTAAATCAGATTAAATTTATTCCGAAGCGAATTGCTAGAATTGTATTTACTTGAATATTCTTTCATTTCACAGAATTTAAAATTTAATTAGCAGTAAATTTATGTTAACGAATTAAAAAAATATATTGGCGCCTATATAGAAGAAGCAGTTATTTTATACCGTAAATTTCTTAGAAAGATACTTTTATGTGCTTTAACGGAAAACAAAACTGCCCGTCAGTATGAATGTGGTCGTTGTCACCAACAGCCGTAACGCCTAAGGCATCAACAACGCGTTGCGGACCATGAGTAAAATGAAGATGCCATTTATTTTATCGTCTCTCTTACAGTGTATTTCATAAGGGTTAAAATAGTATCCAATTTTTACCCGATCATTTAAATTAAGATAGGAAGTACAAAAGTAATTATAAACACGCAGAAAATGACCTGAGAAAAAACATTTATCTGTCAAATACATATCGTCAAAGAATCGAATGCGGGACCTCTCAATTCTTAGTCAGGGTCACTACAGGTCACGTGTTCGATACATTAGTAATGTTAAGACAAGAAAGGTAGACGAAAAAAAATAATTAAAGAGGATACCCAACAAACAGCTAATAGGACAAACAAGCAAAATCCTACCTTCGTAATAGCTATTACGTCATTGAATTAGCCTAAAAGCAGTTTATTCCTTGAGAAAATTCTTTTCTTTGACAAAAAATAAACCTTTATTTTCTTTTTTAAACGTTCCCTTTGGGAATTCTCGTTAACGCTTAGAATTTTTGTAACGAGAAAATGTTTAGGTGCTATCCTAGCTCATCTACATGTACCTAGATACTTTCAAATGATAAGAAAATATGGGTATCAGGTGTTTTTAAGATTTTTTCCAACAAAAGAGCAGACTAACTTGATGGTAAGTTGTCACATGTCCCATGGACATCAGCAAGAGATCACTGATGTCGGCAAAGAAGAGAAAAGAATAAAAGAAAGAACTGAAATCTCTAGCTCACAGCGAGAACACGGCAAATAGTTTGATGACTAACTCAAGCCAGAGAGTGAAAATTAGATAGACAGGCTTCAATGAAAGACAACAATACCAGCAATAAATAATAAATAAATAACGCCAGACACTCATAGCCCACTAGGATACACTGTTTCTTGGGTGTCAAGGACAACACAGAAAGTTACATACCCAGGCCGAGAACAGAAATTTAAATTCGTCATTAAAATATCTGCATCGCTGGCAATCAAATCCAGGACCATTCGAACGGCGGTCCGGCGTGATGACCATTACGCCACCCAGGTCGTCAATAATAATTAATAATAACTAACCTAACCTAACTTAACCTAACCTAACCTTTATTTAACTATGCTATGCTGCTGTGCCTATGATGTAAATAAGTTTAATATTCAACTAAAATATATGTGAAAAATAACTAGTATCGCTATTTCGTTAATACCTTGAAATAACAAATGGGTTGCTCGGTCAGACACCTCGTAATTAATTGCAAAAATTCTTATCTAATAAAAAAAAACATGCGTTGCGTATCGTCAAGTGAATCCCACGGCGGTAGCACTTATAAAAAGGCATTTTTACCTGCCCGCCGCCATCTTGGACCGGCATCTTTCATTCAGCAAATGCCTTTCTAAACGGGAAGGTCAGAAGGGAATTCCTTGAACATCGCAAAATATATCAAGGATCCTCATCCTTACAAACTTTTGTTAGACATTGTAGGATCCCAAATTCGGATCTTTATATGTATATGATTTTGAACGTCGAAATTGTGAAATCTTTCGTCTGATTGTGTACAACGAGTTGAATGAGATATTGGGATGAATTCTATATATTCATTTCTATAGCCATTATACGAGTATTCATCTCTGATTAAATTAGGTACCTACATTATTTTGTTGCCGACGACTGACTGCATAATCAAGAGTCCTGGGCTCGATTTTCTATGTATATCATGTAGATAGAAAACTGAGATCCTTATATTTAATGTTCTTGAATATAATTAACTTATAATAAATAACGATAGATGTATTTAAATGATTAATTAGTAATACATAATAATTATAATATTTCTAACTAAACTTTCTGTATTCCATCTTTATGTAAAATTTAACAAAGATAAGTCTTTTTTTATTTGAAAAAAGCTCACGTAACCTTTATTGTTACACTATTAATATCAAACTTCGTTTTAATTGTTTAACAATATTGATACTTAATAGGTATACACAAAATTATCTAACAACTAAATGTATTCGATATTTTATTTCACTGCTTGTTTACTGAAGTATGATACCTACTTCTTACAATAAAGTCGAAACGCCTATAATGCCAATGTAGGCTTTGCTATCTGATTTCAATTTAGACGTACCTACAGTCGACAAAGAAACCGCTTTGCTACGCTAGATACCAGGCCTTCTCGGGTTTAAAAATAAAGTTGGCGATATGCCATTTTTGATTATAAATTTTATTACAGTAGTCTGTGGATACGATTGTGGTAGAGCGAACGGAACATATAAACATATAGGATATGTATAATTTATTTATATGCATAAACCACTTGATCCAGCGGACGTTGTTCTGCAACAATATAACCTAACAGACCCCAGTTTACATACTCAATTTAGCAGACTTACTCCGCCATCTGTTAAAATCTTATGGAACTAATTCTTTGTAAGATATTAAACAAATAGTTTGCAATTACTCAATTTTGTCAATTAATTATCTTATACCGCCATCTGTTACAATCTTATGGAACTAATGATTGCCACTATATATTGATATGTAACCTATCCTATCCTTTAAGTTGGATCAAACTGGAAACGGTGTACTAATGGAACGACACAAGCTTTTCTTGGTACCAACATATATATTGCTTTTAACTTTATTTTACTTTTATTGCAGGTTATTGAGTAAGGTCAAGGGTATTTAATTCAATTCTAATAAGTCACTACATCATTCATATACATTTCTTAGAAAGCTATGACGATGTAGTATGATGATGTATATAAATAAAAATATGTTCTATGGAAAAGAATATGAAAAAAATACATATCATCGTTTAAGTGTACTGTCTAAAAACTACCTGTACCCTTATCTAAAGCTCAACCATAAACGAACCGAAAAAATTGTCACGGTAACTTCTTATATTTATACTTCTGCGAATGGTTGTAAATATTTGAAACAAATAAACGAAAACAAAGAGATGGTGTATTGTTGGTGTATATCCCTATTGTAGGACTGAATGATATTGTTAACAATTCAAGTGGTTAAGGTTATTTAAACCACTTTATGCAATGTTAATTAATGGTACTTAAGCCCTTCCGTGCTTTGCAGGACATGTCAAGCCGTCGGTACTGATTGTAAGAGAGTAGGATCCATGTAGCATTTGAGTAGCATTAAACAGCAATTCCCACTAAAGTATCTTGGCCTTTACCGTGATGAGGGGACATTCGTGTCTTGTAGGAGGTCATTATTAGTCAAGCTATTTAAAATACATTAGCCAATTTCTTTCGACCCCTGGAATTGGTCTTTTCTATAGCAAATTAGCCCCTCAGTGTTCCTAATGAATAGGTAATTATACGTCGTGATGCTGTGGAAGAAATTTTATTGAATACTTTCACCAATTTTAGGACGTATCTGGTATATTTGAATGTAAAAAAAACATAACTTCACTTAAAACATGTTTTATTTAAACCATTATGCAAGGATTACGAGATTATTAAAAATAATATAAGTAGGTAGTTCTATTTTCCACTAATTTTACTATGAAATTGTAAACGAAAGCTTATGTAGTGGGTGTTTCCGGCTTTACGTATGAGAACTAGGTCAATAGCAACAAAAGGGATATAAACATGAGTACAGGAGGATAGAAGTTAGTTCTTCCTGAGTAGTAACACTAGAAATTTAAATGTATTTTGCATCTAGTGTAGCACCTGGATATTAATGTAAGTAATAATATTCATATTACAAGTATAACAGCGAATATTATACCATCAGGTTCCTACTACTACTATCTTGAGTAGTCTAGCATTTACTTAAAATTATAGGGTAAAAAGTACTTGGACGTTGTATTATAGGTAGACTAAATAATAAAAATAAAACTTGTATAGCATTAATTATTAGAGTTATGTTTTTTTCATAATATTTGTTAAATATAAGAGTGTCAAAACCTTAAATTAATGTTTAGCGCCTGACGGTGATGATAAGCAAATTAGTTTCACATTGTTTTTGCAATTCTGAAAACATTAGACTAAATAATATTATTAGAATTAATACATTTAATGAATGACTAACACATTTTTAAACTATATATTATATATACTGTATTGCCGAACGATAAATTATGTTTTACATACACTACTAATACAGACGTCATTTAATTTTTAAGAATCTGTCCTTAACCTTAAAGTAGTTAGTTAGAATAATGATTGTATTTATTGTATCTATGTAGTTATACTTAGTTTAAAGGTAAAGTTAGAACTAGGAAGGAAAATGAAGAAGAACAAGTTAAAATAAGAAGTGCAATAACTGTAAAGTGACTAAAAGCTGCTAATCTAGTTCCGATCCTACTGTATAATAGTCCAGTAACATCATGTCATTTAACGACACCACTCTCTAAGGTAAGTAACTTTTTAAGGTAATATATAATAACGGGAACTTTTTCTTTCTTTCCACAGATACCTCCAGCAGGACGAAGTGTTAATAAGCAAGTGCTGACTCACTGTTCATCAGGCATTTTAAAAATCACATATTTAGAGTAGAGTCCAACTGTCATGGACTGCATTATGTCCGTAATTTGTACATCAGCGCCTGAAATTGAAAGGAGTTCCAACAATGAGTGTTCTTACAATAGCTCTAAAAACCAAGCATATGAAGCAAACTGAACTGGTAGAAGACAGCAGGCTTCTGCAGTATATATAAGGTTCAGTCAGACCCAATCAGCGTGGTGCATATTAGGTGATACCAGTGTTTAGTAGTGGACGTCTTAAAGGCTTGACTGCATTATCACAATAGGCTAGGTAACTAATGTAGTTTTGGTTCGGCAAACATCCATGCAGATTAGGAATATCGATGCAATATTTGTCAATATATTTTTTTACTTGCCCAACCACGACCATTTGTCCCCGACATTAGATAAGTAAGAAGTAAGTTAACAAATTGAACGACACGATAGTGTGTGCGGCGTCTGAAATCAAAATAAATAAACTTTTTTCTTTTGAACATATGTCACATTTCATATTTTTATTAACTAAAATCGATTTGCTTTCGTAATATATTTTATTTCTATTGGCCTCACTCTTTGGTCGTGACAGTGTAACATACAAAGGAGATCGACAGAATTACTTTTTCACTCATACCAAAATCAATTAATACGGATTACACCGTTGCTCTACAGGTTTCTTTTTTAAAATAGAAAGATAAAATAGATTTATTAATTAAACATGTCAAACTATGAGTTTTATTATAAACGGAATAATGTACCTCATAAAATTTCTTTATCATTTATAAAGATAACTAACAATAGAGGAGATAAGGAAACTTCTAAAGAAACTTACGATTTATCATAATGAATTCGTCCTTTATCAGTGGATAAGTATCTGTACTCTCGAAGCGTTCATAGCCCGACGGCTCGCGTCGGACCTATGCGACCGACAGAGTTAAGCAACTGTGGGCGCGGTCGGTACCTGGATCCAGGATGGGTGACCGCTAGTGGCCAAAATTTCTTGAGTATTTCCGTGCTACGGAAGGCAACAACATACATCATCAACAATATACAACATAGCAGTCTTCAAGCCATGCCGGAGGCTTTCGGGCGGTTGGAAAACTCCTGACACTTGGGTTGGCCACTAACCCGTCCATCAATCCGCACTGGAGCAGCGTGGTGTATGCTCTAGACCTCCTTAGTGTTGAGGAGAGACTCGTGCTCAGTAGTGGGCCATTACCATTAACGGCAGAATCTATTGAAGGCAAGTATCTATATTTAGAAAACCGAAGCCATACTATAAGGATTAATAACTAGGCAACATGGATCACATACGTCCATTCAACGTTAATCAAGTCTGGTTTTTGACGGTCTGAAACAAAAATGTATTGCTGAGTTTCAAGCAAATAGCTTTTACTTATTTCACACATCACTTCCCAAAAGGTCTGCGGCTAGGAATCGGGCGGAGTCGAAAATTCGGAACCGCCATATCAGCGGAACGCGCTCTGAATACAACAATAGACACTCAGTGACGATATTGTTTCCCCCCATGGAATTGAATGAACTTCTAACTCTAAGCACGCAATATCTTATAGAGACCAAGGTTATGAAATATTTATAAGAAACAGATATATAAAATCGTGATAGAAAATCAAGCAATCATGCATTTTATTCAGTAGGACACGTAAGTGAATTAAGACGGATTATATTAATAGTCCCTACACGATAAAAATAGTATACTATCATCGTGATTTGAAAATCCTGACAAAAAGTTCACAAAAAAATACGCACTTTAAAAAAGTTCCGACTCGTAAGTTGCCAAGTTTATTGTGTTTTATTTCTTTAAAATTGCTTGCAAGTAACATGACATAATAAGTCCAAATTTCTTATTATAGAATACCTACTAGTCACCGCCCTCGCTTCGCTTCTATATTTTACTTTGTGTAGGTACATAAATATGAACTTATTTTTTTTTATTTGTCATTCATATTTGCATCGCGCGTGTCGTGTCAGTGTGAGAACAAATTCGGAACATCATAACGTTATTATATTTTAATGCCATCCATAGCGTTTATTTGATTGAAACGTGTTTTCCCTTATAAGTGAGATATTTTTTCCCGGTAAAAGGCGCTTTCGGCACTTTCCAGTCCTTCAACTATCTTTATCCTAAATATCGCATCGATTGTCGCTCCGATTTTATGTAAAAGACAAACAAAAAAACAAACACAAGCACTTTCGCGTTTATATATAAAAAAAAAATGTGTATAGCTAGTTTTATTGTATCAAAGTATTTTTTTTATATTATTTTATTACTTTAAAACTCCTTTCTTATTCTCTACTCATAGGAGATCCAGACGTCGCAAATCTCGAAGTATCCAAACGAATGGATGTTGACAGTAATATTAGGGGACTGTAGTGATCCCCACGGTTTACCTTTCGCTGAAAGTACGTAGTCACCATAGTAAGCTATCTTATTTATGGGAGCATAAAGATTACTTAAGCGACCGAAAGAAATTTCTCTCACACAATTATTCCACAGGGGTTCAGTGGCCCCCATCACTTACTCCGAGTCTTTTATGTTTTAAATTTTGTTTGCAATAACAAATCAATAAGGTCTATTATGCTCGTTGTTGTAAAATACAATTGGTTTCGCTATAAAATCGTTAACTTCTAGATTTTACAGGCTATAATTTTATTAGACTAGTAACTTTACGTAGGAATGACCTCAGAAGCCGTTGTTATACTTATGTATATAAAAGTAGGAGAAAATTTACGTATTATTAAGTTTGTTCGGGCAAACCACAAGGAGGCTGATTAATATAATATTCAAAAGTTTCCAAGTAATTTTGAAGTTTAGGCCGAGTTCACGCAGAAAAAGGCAGTGAAGTCTTCGACGCTTCGCTTCGGCGCTTTGTTTACCAAGTTTGGAATTTGTAACATTGGTATATTTAAGTTTAATTAGAATTACACCGTTAATGAATTAAGAACTGATTGTTATTCAAAGGCACGTCGTTAAGCCATGTTAGAGGCTTACATAATATCTTACCAACGATATGCTAATAACCCTGCACCCTTTAATCTGTAGACCCTGCAGTTTGCTGCAAATATGTTAAGAGTTGCAAGTGTTACTCTACTTATAGAACCAAGCGTCTAGGTTTAGTTTATTATGGAAGAAATATTAATGTAACACATAAATGTTTGCTCTGTGGACCGTAGTTTTTTTTAACATAAAAGTCACAAACATCCTCTTTAATAAAATGTTTGATTACATTACATACATATGTACATACTAAAGAACTTTTGCATTTAATGACACAACGAGTAAGATATATCCAACATAAAACTATGAATTTCAAAGCAGTAGGTCTTTCAGCTAGCAGCTCGCTTTGAGGTCCTATAGAACTTAGAATTTGGATTACATAACTATCTATACTTCTATACTAATAATATAAAGCTGAAGAGTTTGATAGTTTGAACGCGCTAATATCTAAAACTACTGGTTAGAACTGAAAAAACCTTTTTGTGTTGCATAGTACAGTTATCGAGGAAGGCTATGTAACATAACGGTACGACTAATATGAGCTGAGCATTGATAAGAAATGTTACAAAAACGGGACGAATGTTCCAAGGTGATACGAAGTTCGCCGAGTCTAGAATAAGGTTATATATGTATATGTATATATATCAAAGGTGGCTGACTGACTGACATATTCATCTATCAACGCACAGCCCAAACCACTGGACGGATCAGGCTGAAATCTGGAATGCAGGTAGAAGGAAGGAAGCCGCGGGCAAAAGGTCGTTAAATATAAAAACTTTTGAGTTTGCGATATTGCCTTTATTACTACTTTTCCCAAAGTGACAGCTTGAGTTTTTTCTGTCAATCTGTCTTAGTCTATTTTACGTTGCGCCTGCAGTTTCTGTAACTTGACAGCGCCGAAATGTTCCCGTCGCTCCGCCTCTTCCAATCTCAGAGCTAGCAACGACGTGCGTAACAGAATATAATAACAAATATATATATGTATATATATATGTTTATCTATATATGTATATGTACATATATATATACTACATATACTTATACATATAT
>DWJN01006686.1:0-10497 GCA_018248895.1 Carystus phorcus | reverse complement strand
TAACTACCATCCTCTTGCTCGAGTCAGCCTTTTTTTAAATACGGGGCACAAACGGACGAGCTACATGATGATAACATGGACATCAACAACACCAAAGGTAGCACTGATGCGTGAACCGAGACAGAAGAGAGAAGAAAAATAAGTCTTTTTAACATTATTTCTATAGCAATCGTAAATACTTTTACTGTTCGGAAAGGACCAACACTTTGAAATTTTATAATCCGTGTCACACAATGCCGTGCCACCTTAAGGCTCTTAGGTTCGATTATAAGCTAAACATAAATTTGATCCATGATTTTAAATTTCGCTTTCCGGTCTGGTTGTATGTATTTGTGTATTTTCCAGAGCACCCACGACACAGTGGATATGTGGCCTGAGGCTGGAAGTGTGTAGCGTTATTATTATCGCAATATTATTATAAATCTGAAAAGTTTGGTTGAACGAACTAATCTCAAGAAGTATTGGTTCGAATTGAAAAATTATTTTCGTGTGATAGTCCATTTACCGAAGGTTATTATAAACTAACGCTACGATCAATAGGAGCTGAGCGTTAACAAGAAATATTACAAAAACGGGCCAAACATTCCAAGGTACGAAGTTCGTCGGGTCTATTAGTTTATTATCCTTTCCAGGGCTGGTTCTCCCCTGGCCAAGTGTTCGTGCTGGACGAGTATTGCGCTAGGTATGGTGTCCGAGGATGCTTCCGTCACCTCTGTTATTTGTCCGACCTCCTGGACGTGGCTGAGAGCGGTCAGCAGACTGTGGACCCAACCCTCATGCATTACTCCTTCGCCTTCTGCGCGAGTCACGTTCATGGGAACAGGTGAGTCATCAGCAAATATAATCGATGAAGTTCCAGAAAGATCTAAACGGCATTAATGTCATACATTTGTATGTAGACGAAATATATAATAATATGCCATTGGTCCAAATAATATAATCTATAGAGTTCAAGAAAGATCTAAACGACATTTATATTTATGACACGAAAGATTATATGCCATACATACAGGTCCAAATATTGGTTATAGGGTTTTTTATTGTATTAATCTCCACTTTAACGATTTAAGGTTTCTTACAGATGTCTGAATTTTTTTAAATGAAATTTTTAATCCCCAAAACATTAAGCTATTTATAAACACTTGATTAGATTTGATGTTCGATTAGTTGAAAATTGGTGTATCCTTGAAAAGAAAACTGTTTGATTGTTTAAATTCAACAATAATAAAATGTTCGATTAATTGATGTTTTTAATGAAACAGATTTTTACGTGAATTTAAACAGTTAACCATTAATTTGTATCACGAGTCCACTCGCCGCACCTTATGAATGTTCTGTGGCTTTCGATGTTCTATTCTATATCAATATATCTGCCTGACGTACCCTGTATGATATGTATATTTTGTGCCTCTATATTTTCAGTAAGAATTTAGAGGAAGTTAACAAACATTTAACAAGCTAAAAACAGCAAATTTACCAAATACGCTTTAAATTTACGATGAATACTTCGACATAAAAAAAAACAATTTAAATCTTGTATTGTACGAGTTTTATGATCAGAAATACACGGAAGTTAAATTCTATACATAAAATCTAGTTAATTTGATATATATTTTATATCACTATTTGAAAAACTTTCCTAATGCATAACTGCTCACGAAAAACTGTTCCAATTACAATATTGTTTCCATTAACATGTTAATAATATCGATATTTTCATGTCAATATTGCATATAAAAAACAATCAGCTTTATGTATATTCCTCTAAATTCATAATTATTTCTACTGTGTGCTTTACTAACTGTAACCTATGCATACTAATATTTTCTATCTACGGATTAATGGAGTTCGCGGTTATATTTAAAGATTAAATATTCCAATATTCCATCGATATTCCAATTATTGAAGCTAAGATTTTTAAAATTATCGTCTTTGGAATAGTCAATAATTATAATTTAAAATTCATAATCAGTTTCAAAACATTTCAAATATGAAAGAAAGAAAAGAAAAAACGAAAGAAAAAGAAAGTAAAGCAAAAAGAAAGAAAAGAAAAAAGGAAGAAAATAAAAGAACACGAATTATTTTTTACGCGAGATTAAGTCAAGCAAGTCAAGCATAACAAAATCCGAACCGCCAGCTCCATATCCGAGCCCTTCCCGCTTGTGCCCTACTAGAGTAAGCCCCAGTGGCGAGTGGTTCACAGTACGGCCACGTTGCCTGGCAGGCCCGACGGCGTCGGCAGCATCACCGTGCAAGAGAAGGAGAAGTTCGCCGAGATCAAGGAACGGCTGAAGACGCTGCTCCAAAACCAGATCACCAACTTCAGATACGCGTTCCCGTTCGGACGGCCCGAGGGAGCGTTGAAGGTAGCATTTTCATTTGCTATGCAGCGAATCCTTGGGATGGGATATCTTATATACCGTTAATATCCGAGCCATTACTTGACGACTTTCCACATGAGAAGACCATGTAGACTCGAGGAGCGTAATAAAATTAAACTCATGTTTAAATTCAAAATCGTTTTTCATGTAGGTATTTTCCAATGCAGTATACGCGTCATTTCTTTGAGTCTATCACGGTTTAGTGCTCTATCATCGAGTAAAAGAAACGGCGAAAGAAACTGCTCAGATCATCTTATAAAGTCAAAAATGTTACAATGTGTACATTTTAACATACGCAAAACTGCATGCGGGGTTACTGTTTCCAGGCGTGTTTATCGTTAATATATTCGCCTATATTATAATAGCCTTTACAAAGAAGCTGTAATTTTACATAGCGCTTGAATATTCCAAAGGGTTGAACACAATGAACCTCTTAAGCGTTCACAACTCCTCTCTCTCTTTATCTCACGGGAACCGTATGTTTTTCTGAAATAAAAAGTTCCCGATAATTATAACTTGTCTCCGTGCCAAACATTCAAATCCGTTTAGCCGTTGTGTCTGATTGACAAACAAATATCCGTTGAAACTTTCCCATTTGTAATACTTAGATTTCATTACTTATTAGGGGCGCAAGTGAAATATAGTACCCAAACTGATATTATACCCTGGGTTCCAGGCAACCTTGTCGCTTCTAGAACGAGTGCTGATGAAGGACGTGGTGACTCCAGTGGCGCCGGAAGAAGTACGTGCTCTCATCCAGAGCAGCTTGGAGCAAGCAGCGCTCCTCAACTACACCCAACTCAGTCAGAAAGCTAATATCGAAGGTAATACTCAAATCCAAAACCTCTATATCTATATCTACCACAGTTTCGGATATGTACTAAGAAAGAAATGAAACGGTGAAACTCTTCAGCACATTTTTTTAAAACCATTCACTATACAAACTTATTTTCGTTTGTTAAATAATAGATTCATCCACACAACCAAATATTACTCAGGCAGAAAGTTACTGATATATTTCAGAGACCCTATCATAGTATTGAGTGCAGAGTTCTTATCGAAAAGAAAGGCTGCAATGATTCTAATGTCTTTATTAAAGTTAATCTCTAAAGAGGCAGACAAAAGATAGACAATTTAGTAAAAAATATAGCCTTTGTTAAAACAAAATATTATTGCGCTGATTCTTATATTGCATGTGAGATAGCTTGAAAGGTGCCTTAAAAATAGTTGATAATAGAACAATTCATGTTAATAATCTTTAATGAGTAAATATCAATGTTAGACTAAATTCTTAATTCACGATACACCATTATCTCAAAAGGCGTAAAGTCTATCGCATTGTGACTTATTCTCTTGAACATTGGATATTAGGACTCGATAGCGAAGATATTATAAGCTATCAAAATGTTGTATCTACAGAGGATCTGCGAGGAGAGACAATGGTAACACCTGCAAAGAAACTGGAAGACTTGATACGTCTCGCAGAACTGTGTGTAGACCTGTTGCAACAGAATGAAGAACACTACGCGGAGGTAATGACTTTGTCTCGATATGTATTACGAAGGCAGCTCCCTTTAGCCGTGAAACCAAAGTCATATTTCAATTCTTGGGATTAGGTCAAAAATCAAACGATAATTTAATGTTTGCAATTTATAAATTCTGACCCCGGCTATTTGAGGGTTTATTATAAAAAATAATTTTCAGTACGAAATTAGAATTATTGAAAATTTTTTAATGAAAATTTTGAATTGAAATATGATTGAAGTATGGTTTTAAGAATTACGCGTGTGTTGAAGTGCAATTCGATAATTTTCAGGAATCAACGGTTGTGGGTTTTATTGGGTTTCTCGGTTTCTATATATCTCTTATAATACGATTGCACTTCAAAACAATATCTTGTAGCGTGTATGTTTAATATAAGTGTTGTAAATTCTGTTTCGGTAAAATTCTGAAGGGTATACTAATACTAATAAACAGTAATAATTAAATACTATTTATATTGAAAATAACTTTAAAATTCGTCGCTGTCATTATACATGAAACGATTTTTCAATTATACACACTAATTTTAATGAATTTTTTCCTGCTTTTTCCTTAATTACGTTAAAAAAGGTGATTTAATACTTTGATTTTTTGTGGTTATATTCTTAAAGTACGTTGAAAAAAATACAAAGCTTTTGTTTTTAAAAACTATTTTAAAGAATTTTACCGAAACAAGATGTCTGTGTTCACTGGAATAGCACCCTACTCTCCTGTCGCTATTAGTGTGGAGAATGATGAGGCAGTCTTATTTTATTTTTATTTCCGAAACAGAGCTGAAATAATAAAAATATATATACATACTTTACACATTCAATTTTAATTATACACCTATTCTATTGATAGACCTTTTATTTCCTAATTAAAAAATAAAGGGCTAAAAAAGTAAATCAGTATAAAAGCGACGTATTTTCAGCTTTGTTACAAAGTACACAAAGAAAAATTACTGTTTTTAATTTGACAAAAAAATGTAACGTACACCGGATAGCAACTGACAAAAAATATTTTTAATACATTTTCTCTAACATTTGATCACAAAATATGCCAGTCCGACTTTTTGATGAGCTGTACTTGAATTCCTGTAACTAAGGGAGGTCTAGTTAATTAAATTCACACAAATTGATAAACAGATGTTAAGGTTTAAAAATTTTATAATTTAAAATTCTATTAAATAATTCATACTTTTGGATAGGATTTGTGTACTCAAAGAAAATTTTACATATTATTGATAATAAATTATTGGTCAGTTGCTTCTGACACGTTATTTAGAAATTAACTGAATTTTGTTTACGTGAATTAATGACTTGTATATTTTATGTGGCTTTGTCGGTAAATGAAATACGGAACTTTTAACCAATCTTTTTAATTTTGAAATTTATATTTTGTTCTCTTTAATATATTTTTCCGTTTTCATTTACCGATGTTAGATGTACGCAAGAGGTATAAGTTTTATATTCCACTTCTGTCTTATCTTTTATTTCTCCGCAGGTTTATAACACAAAACCGGACTCTAGCGGTCAACCAAATGTAACTACTTATTTTGATTGCTCGGCTGAACGAATCACTTGTCAGTTTGATCACTCGATCTTGGTCATTGTTCACTATTTGATCACAGATTAAAGAGGCGTAGACACAAGACGTTTCTAAATAGATCAGTCACGCTTAAGCAAGCTTAGTTATTTAGTGATTCGGTAATAATTGAGAGACATTGCATGAGTTTCGTTTGACAGAACGTAAATAGACGTCAAATCTATACTGGGACCTATCATACAGATTTCAAATACTCGACGACATAAACCACTATACTTTTTGATTGAGAGTTCGATAATAGTAAACTGAAATTAAATTTTTGATAATCAATGGTGAGGGGAAAGAAAAAGACTACTCTTTTCATCAATTCTTGTGACATTGATCAATATTTCAAAAGAAATATTTTACAGATAGACCAATTTTAGAGTTTCAAATTTTAATACTAAAATATATATTATTGAGAGTAACAATTTAGAAAAATAATTAAGGTATAGTCATTATTTTAGTTTAAAGTGGTAATAAATAAAATAAAAGTTTAGTTTTCACTCTGGGCCCAGACGTTCAAAATTCGAAATTTATAAAAAGTTCTCGTTTTATATTCGGTGGTATTGGCAGGATTTTTCAATTAAAAAATTAAGTAATTGTTTCACATGATAAATAAATTTACAGTTTTTAATATAACAACATTATCAGTCACAATTCCATTCCAATAATACAATACATTTAAAAAACACAACTTTTTGCTTTTGTAGAATGCTACTTCAAGTATTTAGTATTTTTGAGATTCGCACATACTCGAAAAACATTAGTTTTGACCAAACAACACAATAGAATATCGACACATTTCTCATAGAGTTATATCACTATTTTACCATCTGTACTTCACACTATAACAAGCTTTTAGACACCTTGTACATGTTGGTAGATCGCTTACGTATTTGAATTGAATCCTACTGCATGTTTTTATATGTAAAAAAAATCATCTAATTCTTATTTATCCAAATATTTTTATATCTATCCCTCATCATTCATAAGAATTAAAAATATTTTGATAAATAGAAAATTGACGTTTAGAATAGCATAAACCATAAACATAATTCTAATTTAAACAACAAGAATTTTATAAAAATAAATTCTAAAAAACTGAATTCACTTAGTACTAGAACTTTGAATTCGACTTCATTTTATAACATTTAAAACAGCATAATGTCACTTATTTTTATCCTCTGTTCCTAATTACATTAATATTATATATTAATATTATGATATTAACCAAAGTAATTACAGATTTCTATCTAGACCAATTCTTACCATAATATTGATCGAATATTGCAATCCACTGAATTGAATTTATACAAGATTCAGAAAAAAAATATAACAGATTTCTACTTTGAACTTTAGTAGTAATTATGTATATTAAAAATCAAAAATATTCTACTGAAAACAGAAGCAAATTTTACAAAAGATTATCTTTTTTGTATGACTTCGATTACATTAACGCATAAACCTCCTTAAACACTCTATCTGATCAAGAGACTGTATATCAAAAACTTCACGTCAATTGAATTAATAATTAAAGCGTGAGGACGTAACCAATTCCCTTTTGCATTTATTAATTACGTCTCCTTCCACCTATATCAAACTTTTCATAATAAAATACATAGTATGCTGGATTCACCTAAAATTTGTCTATCCAGGCTTTCGCGTGGTTTTCCGAGCTATTGGTGGAACATGCCGAGATCTTCTGGGCACTTTTCGCAGTTGACATGGACAGGGTACTGACAGAACAGCCGCCCGACACCTGGGACTCGTTCCCGCTGTTCCAGATCTTGAACGACTATCTGAGGACCGATGGTAAGTTATGAAAAAATCCGATGAATCACTTTAATGAAAGTGATACGGATAATAATACTAACACGTCATTAGACTATGCATATAAATAGGAAGATGATGATGAAACCAACATCATTACAATAGATATTTGTGACATCTAGCCTTGGGTCTCTCACAATCTGAGAGGCAAAATCCAATATTGACAGACTTCAAATACTTTTGAGAACATTCTAGAAAGCTGAAGTTATGAAGGTTCTCGATATTTTCCTTTAGCGAAGAAAGTGTTCATTACTCATAAGCATATTGTCTGAACTAGGTAATAATATGTGATTAGAAGGAAGAAGATAAAGCAAAGATAGGATACGACAATGGATGAGACTGAAGTGACTTTTACAAGCACAACAGTTAATACTTCTGATACTGAGATACACAATTTGATATCATATTTCATTGAAATATACCTACTTAATTTTAGGAATAACTTAAATACTTCTATATAATTATGGTATTGTGACATTCCGAACATATTAATATTTAAAAACGTATTTTTCCTTGATATGTTTATTAAACGAAAATTACCTTATTTTCAATAATTTTCAACATTATTGTGTTTTGCAGAGAACCTCAAAGGTGGTAGATTCCACGAGCATCTCAGGGAAACGTTTGCGCCCCTGGTGGTCCGTTATGTAGATCTTATGGAGTCGTCCATCTCCCAGTCGCTTCATAAGGGCTTCGAGAAGGAGAAATGGGAGATCAAGGGGTAACTTTTATTTTTCAGGTCTTTGTTTCCTTTCTTTAACTTTCGTTCTTGTAGTATTCTCTTTATTCATTATTCTTATAGTATTTTCCTTCTGCTTTGTTTCTTTTTCTTGTTGTTTCTTGTTTTGTTTTTTCTTTTACTTTAATTTTACATCAATCTTTATAATCATGTTTATTTTTTTAATATGTTCATCGTTTAATGATAAATTGTCATGATACGTACTTTCATCGACAAAAATATTGGAAAAAACTGCACTTTGTTGAATGACTATTGTTAACATTTTCTAAAAGATCAGAAAACAAAACACATTATGGCAAACCGTAATTGCATTTTATCTATATCTCCCTTTACTTTCTAGTAACGGATGTGCCACAAGCGAGGAGTTGTTCTGGAAGCTGGATGCCCTGCAATGCTTCATCAGAGACCTGCACTGGCCTGAACCAGAGTTCCGGCAGCAGCTGGAACAGCGTCTCAAGCTGATGGCCACGGACATGATGGAGACCTGCATTCAGAAGACTGAGGCTTCCTTCCAGGTGAAACAGCACGAAAAAACTATAAAATTTTAATGTTTAAACCCGTTACAGTCGAATATTATAATGTTAGTAGTGTCGGTCACAAACAAAGCTTACCTAGCTATTCGTAATTCCGGAGAAGAACAAACTTAATAAGATCCTAACGTTAACTGACTGACTGAAAACACACAGCCTAAACAATTAGACTTAGTAGCGCGAAAATTTCAAATTCCAATTTCAGTTTCTTATAGTGTAGGGGAGTACCTACTAAGAAAGGATTTTTTAACGGATAACCTTACCTTGTTAACAGTCCTGGCTGAAGAAGAGCGTTACGTTCATGTCGACTGACTACATCCTGCCAGCTGAGACCTGCGCCATGGTCAATGTTGCTCTCGACGCGAAGAACCAGGCGCTTAAGCTGTGTACGGTTGATGGAGTTGATATCGTAAGTTTATTGGGCAACCCAACCGAAATTATACGTCATCTACAATACCGTTAACTTCAAACGATACCAGAATTCAGAATTCTGAAAATAGATACATTAAGCAAAAATAATTGTGTAATAGTGTCGGTGACTAACTTATCGAAAGCAAAAGTAATGTTTCTAATCTGATTGGTAGTCATACGGAACAGCGTATTCTAGCTTAAATCATATGTAGACATAAGTGTAATAATACCGCACCACATAACTTAGTACAAGGAAGGAATTAGGATGTCCACGCCCCTAAGTTACAAGAAAACGACGTAGAAGAAGATAATATACCAGCAGCAATACATTAGCAACACATTTGGAGAATGCACAACAACATAATTGAAGAAAAATATGGAAAAAATATGAGTAAATTACGTTTTCCGTTTCAAATTTTTCCATGACTGCAGTATTCCGTTTCCTTGCGTCATGAGAAATCCACGTGTGGGAGAGTGAGTGTCATGATATTCATTATGTCCAGTACAACACGAAGATGGAGTCCCAGATCGACACGTGCCTGCAGGCGATGGCCACGGGCATGACCACGCGGCTCTCGGCCGTCCTCGAGGCCACGCTCGCCAAGATCGCCAGATTCGACGAGGGCAGGTTCGTCTTACACCATTTTTTTATTTTCTAAGTTAATACTTGACGTCAACCCCATGCGATGGTAAGTGTTGACGTCTAAGGTGGACGCATTAAGTTAGTAAAAGCCGAATAGGCTTAAACTCTCCTTTAAAGACTCCTACATAAATAACCGGGAACACCGAAGCAGGCCAGCTATTCCAATCCTTCGCGGTACATATCGAACAACAAAGCAAACCTTTTCAACAGTATTCCGTTTAACATCAAATGTTTGAAGCTCCTATTTGCAAGTTCATGTCTTGTTTGGTATACGAAATTTTGTATTTTAAATTAAGACAATTGCAATTGTCTTCAAATCAAGAGAATAGGCTCCTAAGTTAACGCTTTACATTACCACTTACTTACTTATCATGTGAGACTGAAGTCAGAAATTAATTTATTTTATATAAAAAGAAAATAATAATAATAAAACGGATGTATCTATTTATTATGCCTAGTAATATTTCGACCTGAGTTTATAGATTTTCTGATATATATATATTTCAATACAAAATACATTGAATAAACGACAAAGCGTATTAGTATAAAGTAAAACATTTTAATTTCGATATCACAGCTATTTTTCTATGCGTATTGTTAATTTTATGAAAATCATTCCAAATTTAAATTTTCACCTCGTTCAAATTTACCTACGTCGTATCTATCAAGGAGAGGGCGCTTTACAACATTTGTGAAGAATTTTCCATTGCAATTGATCATGTTGCAGTCTGATTGGTTCCATCCTGACCATCGCCAACGTGTCGGGCTCCGGAAAGGACATTGGCCAGGGCTACGTCAACTTCATGAGGAACTCCATGGACCAGATCAGATCTAAGGTATTATGCCTTCAAA
>DWJN01006685.1:0-10497 GCA_018248895.1 Carystus phorcus | reverse complement strand
TTAAATCTTTAAAACTACGCAACGGATTTTGATGCGGTTTTTTTTAATAGATAGAGTGATTGAAGAGAAAGGTTTATATGTATAATATGTTCACAATTTTTCTGTAGTGTATTTAGTATCAGCATTGCATCCGTGCGAAGCCGGGACGGGTCGCTAGTTTAATATTTGTAGCAATGTGCACCTTGTATTGCTAAGTGATACGTAAACCTGTTTTCACAACGTGAAAAGTATAATTTCAAAAGTTATATATGTGTAACGCGTGTAAAGAATATTGTCGTCAGCACCGGTGCGATTGTTTCAGGAGCCAAATTCCCAAGAAGAGTCCGGGACGGCGGAGGGCCGCGACGGCGAAACTAACGGCGGCGACAAGCGCGGCGTGTCCTCGAGCCTCTCCTCCCTCATTAAGGTATCACCCCTCAAGAGCCTGTTGCGTGAGGATCTGCGGCGACGTATATCGGCACGCGGACGCTCGCGAGGCTCCAACGTATGTAATCGTATCAGTTTGATTGTAATTGTCCAGTACGTTTGAATCGTTCAGTAATATATATAAACCATATATTTTGTTATTTATTCCTATGTTCAAAGTATGCTTTATGTTCAAAGTAATGTAGCTCATTTTGAGTTGTATGTGTTTGTTTCATTTTACTCAAAATTACTGGACCAAGTTAGATAGCATATTTAAAAAAATATATAAAAGTAAATTATTCCAAATTTGATTACAGAGCCAATCTCTGTCATAAATTTCTAAGATCCAATAATCCAAATGCATATGTTTTATGCATATTATTTTATCTGAATTATTAGTTATTTATAGATTTATCAATGCCTATGTTAAAAGAATAAATTCAAAGAATTTTTTTTATTATCCTATAATATTGGTTATATTTTAGCTATAAAAAATGTTTTGAATTGCACAGACATCAAGAGCGTCCCCGTCGGAGGGCGGCGTGATCACGTCGACGCACGGCGAGGCGGCCATGCTGCCGGCCTCCCTCGTCTGTACGTTCTGCTCCATCACGTTCCCCGACTCCACCTTGTACTTCCTGCACAAGGGCTGCCACTGCGACTCCAACCCGTGGAAGTGCAACATCTGCGGCGAGCAGTGCTGCAACGTGTACGAGTTCAACTCCCACCTGCTGAGCAAGAGCCACCAATGACTGTTTGCAGGGGGGCCGTTCGACAACCATTGACTTTGTTTTATTGCACTCGCACGTCCGTGCGGTACGTAAGCACTTCGAAGGTACTTCACCTTGCATACGATCCTTTGTTCGGTCGTCTATTACTTTCTGATGTTTCCTGTTGTGATTAATTTCAGATTCGATTCGTTTTTTCAATGGGCATACAGGTGAAAGAGCTTCGAACTTGCTGTACGCTAAACGTCCCCCCGAAGCCATTATAATTTTAAAAGTGCAAATTATTTGAGGGTTATTTAGTGGTAATAGTAGTTAAAATGTGCGAAGATGTTTTTATGGATATTGTAGTAATTTAATGAATGTGGGTTTTGATGGATAGGATAAATTTAAGTACAATCTGGAGTCTGCGGCGGTGGGAATCCCATTCCATTGGAGACGAGGGTAGGTAAATTGGTGTAGCCAATTTTAAATTTAAAGCATTCCAAATTGAAAACGACATTCCATAACGATGGTTATATTGATGTAGACTTTGGTGGGGAATGAAGTGATACTTAAAATTATATTCTAGAAATGTTTTATTTATTTTATTTCATTTCACAGTACTTAATCGTACATGAGCGTAAAACGAGATATTTATAGAGTATTTTGGTGCGATAGTAAATTTTACAAATGTTTATTAGAAAGAATGATAAAGAGTGTACAAATTAATATATTTTTACATTTTGCTGTTGAAGAGAAGATTATACTAAGGCAAAGCCTATATATTATCCTGATTGTTTAATTATTGTGATTGCAGACAAGAATTATAAATTCTACTACATTCCATTTTTGTTTGTTTTCTATTAAAGCATGTAATGCAAGTCCACGACTAATACTTATGTACATTTTAATTTTATTTTGTTGTTATTATTTATTTCTAAATTTTTGTATACAGATCTATTTTATGTACTTAAAGTTATTACTAATGTGTATAAATTCGACGAAGCCAATTGTAACATGCAATACTTGCTCAATAACTTCATTTAGGCTCAACGATGTATCTAGGTACCCATTGTGTTTTAAACGCACAATATATGACATTCCGTGGAATGTGACTTCATTTTTTTTTTATTTAAAATATTTGCGTGCTTCTATTGGTGCCTATTTATTAGTTGCTTTATTTTTACTTTCAATACACAACGATTTTACCGGTACTTATCACTAGAAAATATTGAGTGGAGATATAACATTGTAATGCATTTTTACTTATGTGCTCAAGTTGATGGAATGGCTTGGTTGGAGCAATATAGTATTGGGACTCCCGTTTTTCTTACAATATGTATCATTATTAGTTTAAAAGTCATCGGTCCGTTCCATTTAACGTGTAGATACTTTGACCTCAGACGAGATTGACATTCCTGTAGGTAATAAGTACTTAATATCGGTTGTGGTCTTGCCTGTTAAGTTTACGAAATTGACTTAGATGGAACTGAAATTATGTTTACCAACGAAGTTATGTTTTGTTATTAAATTTTGTGCTAGATTAGAAGTCGGCTGAGCGGTAGTCCGTCCATGGGCGCGTGGACTTAGTGAGTTACCTGAAACATGCAACACGTATTTATTTATAGAGATTCTTATATTATGCTGTTTCATTGTTGGTTATATTGCGTAGACTTGGATATTTATATAATATATATTATCTATATTTATATTATTTGGTCTCTACCGTTATGCCGCGAATTAGTCGTAAGTGTAGAATTGTATAAGAGCTATTA
Source organism: Carystus phorcus (assembly GCA_018248895.1). NCBI lineage: Eukaryota > Metazoa > Arthropoda > Insecta > Lepidoptera > Hesperiidae > Carystus > Carystus phorcus. Next base: position 7,610 of record DWJN01006685.1, on the reverse strand, counting down.
ATATTATTAATCGGTAACCCCATTGGGCGCCTTTACTTAATCCGTCCATATCTAACGATAGATATTGCCTTTAATATTTAATAGAGTTAATATATTTATAGATTTTAGGACAGGTCGTAACTAAATGTTTACTAAATCGTGAAGTTTACAGATGTAGTCGAGTTTTAATTAAACGTTTATAAATGAAATAGGGTCGTCGGTGTAACGTTGCGACGAGGCGTCGTTCATGGCGCTCGTTAGTTTGTAACAAACACATTACTGATTTGTTAATTGTTGAATGTAAATGTTTTATTTTTAGTGGTTATAGTCGTACTGCGAACTCGAAAGTATTTAACGTTGTTTTTAAGACGGACGAAAGTAATATTGTCAATTGTGTGAATACTTACAGTATTGTAAATCACCCCTTTAATGTTCTCTCTCGGTTTAAGTACTAGGTCTCGTTCAATGTTAATGAATTTTATTGACTCAAATCCAATGATAAAAAATTATGTAAATTGATATATTTGAATGTAACATTAGCGGATGATGTACGTGTACAATATTGCAGAAGAGGTCAATGAACCTTAGTAAGGTGTTCAGTTGAAACGTACGTAATTGGAATTCTGAACTTGGTTGTTCCAAATTTTGATAAAATGTTAATGTGAAGTGAAGCAATAGTTTTCTCACACACACAGTACTGCGCGGGCAGTTTTAGTGCATTTTGTGTCATCGGTCACAAATATGACACCATTTATTGGAGGTTTTAGATGCCTCGTTTACGAACAGTAACCCATTGTGTGACATCTCATTATATATTACATAAATCAATGAATGCTTTAGTGTAGCAATCCTCACTTTAATACCAAAACACAGCTTACCAACCTTTTTCGTTTTAAGTTGTTATGTCTAACATGTAAGATAGGAAAAGCAATTATTAAGATGATTGAGTGTCGTTAATATTGTTGTGTTACATTTATCATGTTATTATAATTAAGGGAAATAACAATGTAATTAAAATAATTTTGAATTATACATTTTAAGATCAACCAGTTTGGAATGATAAGTGATAGAAAACTATATCAAATTTTAGCGGATTGTGCCTTAGATCAGTAATAAATAACATAATACATGTTTTCGAAATTTTATTTAAATAAATTATACATATTTAGATGTGTGCATTTTAAACTGTTGTCACATTAAACAATATTTACAAATTCTATAAAGAAATAAATGTATAGTGTTATTTATATCAAATGAAATATTTGCAATATGGCTGTTTTGCTTGTTTTTATGGTAAAGTTTATTTGCAGTTGATAGATTATTATCTTGTCATCTTGTTAGGATGATTTAGGATAAAAATTAGTACTTATTACCGCGTATGTAACTTTATTTTATTTATTTACTTTAAATAATTTTGGTAAAGGGTCTAATAAAATAATAAAGTATATAATAAATTAATTAAATGGTTTTCATCTCAAATTACCTGAATTTTTATACTTAATGCTGAAATTTCTTATCTGCCACAAACTTATTTTAAGTTACCTAAAAATAAAAAAAGGAATATAACAATGAAGTAATCCCAATAGCGTAATATTATTATTCTTATTGACAATAATTTGTATGAGTTTTAAGTTGGAATAATTGATTACATTAACTTGATTCAGACATTGGCACACCTTAAAGCACATACGAACAAAAATACAATTTAAAAATTTCGAATATTTTATTGAAATAAACCTGTCCCTAATTTCTTTATTACATCACTTCTTTAGTAAGTAGTTATTCCAGTTTGTATAAAAACTAAAATATGGAAATCACTACAATTTACTACATTCAGACATTCAAACGCTATTCGCTGTAATAAACCTTGATCTCGTGCGTACAGTTTCTTATGAATACGTGCGTCGTGCACATTTTCTACAGTATCTAATAGTAAGTCCGATTCGTATCACATAATTAAAAGGCGTGGGCACTGCACTCATGGATGCTATTCAGGTGCCTGCGCGTTATTGGGTACGAATTTTGAGGAAAAACAAGTACCTGTACTTATAGTTTCATTTAAAATTTCGAGAAGGACGTAATTCATAGATTGACTAGTTTCAAAAATAAAAAGTATATCTTATCTCCAAATTGGCTACCCTGTCATAAAGGATGCTAAGTAATGTATATACTAGGTTAATTTCAACGGTCAGAACCTAGTGCATTACTTCCATATTTCCCGATCAATTTTCGAACGCGGTTGCTATGGTGAGATGACAAAGGAACAACATGCTATAGCCTCGTCCGCTGTTCAGCAGGGACTACCGGATTAACAAGGCCTAGGAAAAGGTTTAGCTTGACTTGAATATAAGCAAGAAAATGTTCCTATAAAAGTATTAAATTATAGTACTTTCAGGTATTAAGATAGGATAATACAGAGTACTTAAGGCAAAACATGTATTATACGAAAATGCGTGTGATGGCAACACATTTTGACAGGCAGTAGGAGAAAAACATTATCTTTGGATTGGTTTGCAAAGAAAGAAATAAGAAAACGACAAAACGTCAAACGAAGTTTTGTTGATGATAAAAAGTTTACTTTTTGAGTCATTTTTACTAATATTTTTACTAAGATAAATAAAAATATATTTTGTACGGTTTATTATATTAAAAAAGGAAATATTTAGTGAGTGGGATGGGAAAAACTACGCAAGTTGATGACGATAACAACCCAACATCGCCCGAATCTGATCCTGCAAAGTTATTAGAAGCTGCTTTGCTACAGATGGACGGGATTATAGCCGGTATGTGTTTGTAACAGTAATTATTTTTGCACAAAGTATATCTATTTAAGTGCAGACGTTACCTTGAGGAATATCTGCACGCATCACCGAGCATTGAGGTCTTCTAAGTTAGCTCATGCAATCATGGTACTGTGAAATATTTTATTTGAGGCCTATATTTTGCATATGCTTATTCATGATACAACTAGAATCGATTTGTTAAAGTTCCAAATTTATCCTATCCTGCTTAAGAATAATTTATGAACTTCTAGTTGTTAACTTCTAACTTTTAACTTTTGACAGTGTTTTGATTTTAATGAAATAAAGACCTGAGTATCACATAAATTCAAGAGCTGTGAATATACTTTCTATCTCTTCAACTCAGTTTAGTATACTTTGATTGATGTGATTTTCAACACTTCTAAAAGTAAATTTGTATTATTGCAAATCCTTAGTCCGTTAAACTATTTGCATACATATTGCTGTAAGAAGTGATACAAACTGTGGTGGTTGTCGCTACAGTATTATTTTTTTTTTTACCTCTATAAGTTGTTTCTGGACATGTATAAATTTAAATTTTACCTTAATGTAGATTATAGATAGTAAAGATGTGATTCAAATTAGTAAAAGTCTTGATATATGCTCATTAGGTTACCATTGTAGAACTGACATAATTGTGAAGTTATGTAAACAATATAAGTTTTATACCACTAGTATAAATTTAACTGAAAGTTAATTTGTAGTATTTATTATGATTTTGCCCTAGATTTGTCAAAACGCACAAGTTTTTTGAGCATTTTACAGTTTTGATAAATTAAATCTCATAAGTAATTTAATAACTTTTAACTACTTTATTACTGAGATGTCAATCAAATTGTTATTATTATTAGGGTGTGGCTATTGCTTGGCTATTGATTGTAGACCTTTAAGTAAGGATTCAATTATCAATATTATTTTTAAGTTGCTAATACTGTTATTTGAATTATTTCTGTGAAGCCTGCCTACCTTAGGCTTAGGTAATAATTTTACCTTAGGCCTCTTGCCTGAGCCAGTTATTGAATCACTCATTGTGATCTAGCTGGGGGTTTCAGAACCAGTACATTTTTTCTGTTTCATTTTTATTCCGTGACCTGCACTTGGTGTTACGGATGTCCATGAGCCACGATGATTGTTTACCATCAGGTGGCATGTCTCGTCATATTAGACTGTCTGCAGATAGACATCTTTAACACTCTGTTAAGGGTTTTCTTAAATCTTGTGTTTGCTTTTTAAGTTTAAAAATGTATTTAGGTTATGTAGATATTAATATTGTTAGTTTTAATTTTATCTAACATTTGTAGTGCGTCTTGACTTTAGCTGTTAGCATTGCAAGCCTCTATATAAATAAAGAAATTAATTAATTAATAAAAAAAATAAACTTTACTGTTAGTAAATAAAATCAGTGTAACAGATTAGTTTTCTTAAACAACAGTAACAGTAGCAGTAGGGGATTTTGAGATTTTTTATTCGGTATCATATCCAGGATGATATAAAAGGAACAAGAAGAATTTCAGAATGTAAATACAACACAACAATAAATTATACGTAGCGATACAAATTCAATTAAACTGTTTCGGCGTTTATGTATACCCACTACGAACGCCATCTACCTTCCGCGCGAACGAACCACGCGTGATGTGTTTCTAATTTTTAATTAGTGAAAGGAAAAATATTTTTTTACATTCCGAAGTTACACAAAACTTTTCGATTTTTAAAATGTTTTTATCTTTACTGCTACTGATATTTTCTCGTCATTACTCGCGTAGGGTGCTCTTATCATCCCAGTTGTTTTAAATAAAAAATAAACTATAACTGAATATGGAGGTTCCATTTGGATATGTATGTGATAAAAGATTAACTTGTGGTTAATTTTTGATAAAGAAATATGATTTGATTGAAATGCAAAATGAATCGTTGATTATACTGTTTGTGTATGTAACTTTAATTAATTTTAGAAATCTTTACAAGGTTTTGTACTTGGGGAGGCCATAACTTCTCGCGATCGCGGCAAATATAAAGCTTTTATAGATAGACCTTTTGGTTTATCTAAGTAAATCCTGTATATAGGTCTTAACTCTCATTCTTTATACCAATTTTGCTTAGCTTTCATCACTATATGAATGAAATGAATTAATGAAATTCTTAAGCTATAATGGTAGAAAAATGATATGACTGCTTTCATAGTCATTTTTCACATGTAAAAGCGTTTATGTTCTGATAACTCCTATGCATGGTAATTATAGAGAAAAAAATCTTTAACGAATACTCAATATAAACATTTTCGGGATTTATTAACACCATACCGACTAAAAAATTTTAGTATTTAAGAAGATTGTATAATTATGCTGCTGCGGTTGTCGTGCAACTTAAGTTTTCACGCAGCGGTATGTGAAAGCTCTCACGTGTAAGTTTTAACTAGTTGGCAAATAGCATCTTGACAAATTGTATCATTTTATAAATAATCTTCCCCTTTTTTATTATTGGATGTTTTTCAATTGCGATTTCAATTTTATAATTTTATGATATTAAGAATTTAACATCTACTTCCAATACTACATTTGCACAAACCTAAGCATTCATACGTACGTATATACAAGAATTTATAAATTTATCGCGAGAACGAAACCAAAATAATTGTAACTGTACGCTCCTTAAAACGTATATAAATAGTTGTAATAAGCTTCGTAAGGAAAATGTAGGCAAGCGTAGGGATGAAAAGCGGGAGGGTGCAAACTGTTGAACTGAGGGCGAGGGTGCAGAGGGTGGCGTGGCGCCAGTCAGCCGCCGCTCGCCGCCGGGCCGGACGTGCCGAGGGCTCCGTAGCGCCGCCAAGCGCACGCGCCAACCCGATTACTACCCCAGCCACCCCGTATGCCACTAACCCCTTGGTCTGCCTTCGGAAAGTTTTAAACATTCGCATCTGTTCAAAGTGAAGGAGACCCGTGCTATTTAAAGTATTTTCTGCAAGCAATTTTGTTTATTACACGATACATGTAAACAAAGATTTACCTCATGATGTAGACATTTGAAAGTACATATTATATTGATATGCTGTAATTAAAAAAAAATACCCATTTTATAAAAATGTAAGCCTTCATTGCTTTTGTTTAATAGATTTTTATAAGAATTAACTGATATAGGTGTCTACGCATAAAAGACTTTAAGATGAGAAGTAATCTCAACCTAATTACCTCAAGGTTTTTATTAGCTTAGTTCACTTATCGCAGCATTTGCTTATTCAAATGTTTGCTTTTATGATAAAAGTTTAGAAGTGTAAAGCCCTGTTTGAAGTATTATGTTACAAAAAGGGGGGAATTCAATTCATGTCTACACATGTTACTACAAAGGTTCTGTATTGTTAAACATAATGTAATATACAACAATACAATGATGTATTTATTTTATAATGGACAATTCGGGGTTTTTACTGAGGCTACAAATAGAGGTTTCAATGTTATATTTGTTGGTGGTCTTTATAAACGTAATGTTAGCTTTTATATGGTTCTGTAAAATAGTATTTAAAACGCAATTCTAAAATTAAATATTATTCAGTAAAGTATACAGACTACATATAGGTACATTTTAATCACACGAGAGGAAGAATTTTCCATAGAATTTTAGCAGAATCTCGGTGGAGGAATACACGCTTGTAATTATGTATATTATTTTTTATCTGTAGCCGGCGATCGAACCGCGGGTCGTTACGGATATGTTTGCATTATGCATTTTTTCCGCTGCACGCTCTTGACACTTTTTAATCCAGTCCCCGAGTTTAAATTTACAGCGTAAAATATTTTGTACTGTGACTATTGCATTTTTTTTTAGTTTTCCCGAACGACCGCTGTTGAACTTTTATAATTATGAACTTTGTGGCGAGTTTTTGTTCGAGCTTTATAAGTGAGAAGCTTATTATGGTCCGGCTAATAATTTTACACAATCATTGTCGTTTATTTTCATTATATGATTGGATACTTAACAATGTAAAATATATGTAATGGTGAAATTTGATAACTTTAAAATGTACTTCGTAACGTTTGCCTTCAATTTGCCATTCTATCGACGCGTTATATCGGCACTGAATATTTTTATACAGTATTCTATTTGCATTGATTTTTTAATTCTTTGTAACTTTATTTAAATACTGCATACATACCACCTAGTTTTATTATATTATTTAAAGATGAGCCACTCAACAAGTTCTTGCCGTCATTGGTATTCTCTCTATTCTTCGTTAGGTATTGGCCGCCTGCCCTGCCCTCTGTACTCCGCACTTCCACGTTCGCTAAAAAATCCTTTCAGCACCTATTACAGCAATTATAATTTCCTCTCACTATGGTTGTTTTCAAAACATTTTGTGGTTTCAAACAATAGTTATAAAAACAGTGTTTTTATTTTTCAGCATGACATTGTTTTCTTAAAATTAAAATATACACAGCTGTAGAAGCCATTGTTTTATTGTTAATAAGTACAGTTTTATTACTAGGTGTAGTAATATCTAACGGGTCTCCAAAAAAGACGAAATACGTATCTTGTACTTTAAAACGCCTGGCCATTTATCTCAATATTAAACGTTTCTCGCAAAGAAAAAAATGGAACAAGTAGAGCTAGGATTAAAGGAAACAGACAAAAGTGGGTCATATCTCGGCTGAGATTTTTTTTTAAATAAATATACCCTACGTTGCTGCGTCGCGCTTTGCGTCTATTCATTTATCATATCGTAAAGTATTATAAGAGTATTGTAACGAAGGACGTTATTACTGACATTACAGCATCATTCATCTTTTAGATATTTTTAAGTGTTTCATACACGTTTTGGCGTATATTTTAGGT
>DWJN01006684.1:0-10497 GCA_018248895.1 Carystus phorcus | reverse complement strand
AGCCGGCGATCGAGCTCTAGCCGCCATTCGCAAGGCGGCTTCGCCCCGTAGTGACGTGTTTTCGCGCTCAACCGTAAACCGATATCCGAAAAGTTTCAAACTTTTGTCAATAGCGGCCCTTGCTACAAAACTTTACCCTGACAGTGCGGTGCGTTTAAGTGATCAAATCGTAAAGTGTTTAGTGAAGTGCTATGGTTTTTGCTATCGTTATTTACCGTTTCAGTTGAACGTTACTGTTTCGTTCCACAAAAAGCGCGTAATAAGTCGCGCACGGCAAGAGAGGGCCGTATATGGTAAAGTTGATTCTTTAGGCTGGCCTACCGGTGAAAGTAGACCTTTGTTAAGTTCATAAGGACACGGGCGAGTTGCAACTGGCTCGAAACGAAGCGTTTCGCGTGCGGTTGCGAGAAGGTGAGTGGCATTTTGGTTGGATTACCTACTTAGTTACTCTTAAAACTACAGTTATCTTCACAGCAGGCTGATTTTCTATTATTGCTGCCGAAATAATACTTCTTTCATTCTAAAGTCCCGTTGATTATTATCTGCTGTATACAGATGAGCTGTTTACGGCTACTGTTTATTATGCACGCATTGGTCATACATGAATGTGTTTTAGATATAAAATAGTTACTTTAGTAAAAAACTCGTTAATAATAATTAATTGCTACATTTACTAGATAGGATATCTAGTAAAATAAAGTATAAGTTGTTCATACAACTCAATACGATAGCAAAAAAAATAGTTTTTAAACAAGAATCAATCATTATCGATGTTTTAAAATCGGTTTATTATCATTTAAAATAGTAGTATTCGTTTTAAAATCGATACCATTAACGTTTGCACCCATTCTGGCCGATCTGAACGTCGACGGTGCCATTCATACTATGCATCGACGACTGTAGGTCAGTGCCCTATACCTGTTGACTCGTTGTTCCCCGTCAAGCCGGTTCTCCCACCGCCTACAGACCAACTGAAAAAATATGTCATGTTTCGTCTGACATTGTCTATAACAACGTTTATTTTTCTAAACATTCAGGGCATTAAATGCGTCGAGCGTGCTTGTATGCAGATTGATAATGGGACGTTCAATGTCGACGCTTAAGTCCGTTATCTTCGCAATTAGTTTACACAGCAATATTTGTACGCTCGTATCAAGTGTCACGGTAATCAATCGAAATTTATAAATTTCCATGTCTCAAGAAACTAGGTGGAATGTGACATTTATGGAAGTGAATATAAAATAAGTAAAATGTATGCAACAAAAGTTTTTACCTTAAACGAGATAGTTCCGTACTTACATTACGGGTTCAACAATCGCGAGATATGAAATCTTAATTTGGTTTTAATGTTTATTTTAATAGACAATAACGACCAAGTCGTTACGGAATAATGCTCATTTCCATTCTACTTTCAAACTCATCGCAATGCCTTCTGGCATTTAAAAATAAACGATGTTACTTCACTCATTTCACTGCTCAAATTTTTCAATGTCGGACTTCATTTTATTTGATGAACTCTCGAAGAAGTTTATTTTCGACACAACTTGGAGCCTTGGGGATTTTAAGGGTCTAAAAACTTCGCCGGTAGACAAACAAATGAAATTATGTTGGTTTAAGCCACCTGCGAGCTGTTTAAAATCGAGGGTGAAGGGCTTTACACGACCACGTGTTCTATCTTGCTTACTGAAGAATGTTACAAGTTAACAGTTGTTATTTATTTCCGTTAGTGCCGTGTGAACACGGCAATGAAAACAAATTAGGTGTTGTTTTGTTATTTTTGTCCAATATTCACGAACGGGTTGATTGAATTTCAGCTCTAGACGAATTTTACAAAAGTTTGCTAGAGCAGGGTGCAATGATTGGGGAGATTAGGAGCTTAAGGGAAGCACCGTTCGCATTAAATACGCGGAGTTTCTCCATATGCGCCTCTTTGCTTGACCCTGTTGATATTTAGGTACGAGTTAGACTTCATACCCAACTGTCGGGTGACGGTCCCGACGAAATGTAGGTTATTGTTTAGACAATAATCTGGAAAATATTTAAATCATTTCACAAAATTATTTACGTTTATTCGGCATACATTTCTGTCGGCCAACAAGCGTTGTAGGCGTTTCTCCTCCGAAATGCCAAAAAGTTCGTATGATGTTGTTCGTATTATGTTAAATGTTAGACGCATAATTTAAGAAGATTTGCATAGGGTCAGAAATGTTCCTTAGTTCGATCGAATCCATTATTCGACTAAATAGATGCGTTTCCACTAAAATAATGTACGGTTTCGACCAAAAACAAGTAAGATTAGTAGTAGTAGTTAGTAGTCCCACAATCGAAACAAGTGTCGAGCTATGAGTGCTCCACAAAGGTGTTAGTTATCACATAACGCATGCAAGTTACGCGCTGTTGGCTAGTGCGAACTAATTTAACACAAACATGCTAAGTCGCTTCGTCGTATCATGGAAATATTAACGGACAAATGATCAATTAAGTATAACAACCTGTCATTGAACCTCAAACTCGCACTTTCCAGTGCAGAAAGCAAATATATCAGATAACAACATTCACTTTGTTGCAACTTCAGACACTTCAATTGCAGTAATAAACGTAATATGATACATGCGAAAGTTTGTATGTTTATAAATTGTATGAGTAGTTTGGTATATAAATATACAAACCTGTTGTTGTTCCAATACATATAATGGTTTCCTTATACCTACTTCATTAAACAGAAAATATTTTGATAATAAGATGAACATAGATGAACTCAACGGCCGTAGGCGATTGTGCTATACTTTTAACATTATGTCAATTGAAATATCTGCTCCTATTACACACTTTAATCACTTTTCTCACCTCTGCACCATATCACAATCTCCTCTTCCCGCGCTTTGTCATAGAGTAAATAACATCTTACATTTGCACAGATAACTACATTCCCAAAGATGAGCATCCATGACTTCAACTTCTACGAGTATGTTAATCTGTGTTTCTTATTAAAGTGTGTATAGGAGACGACAGAGTAATCTACATATACACTTCACTGATAGTATAAAACGTAAACGTAGTGGTACATTCTGTTAATATTGTAGTTTACACGTAGCCAATAGATCAGTGTCCACTGCCTGCCCTAGGATTAGAGTCGATAGTAACAAAATATTAGATGTGTTAGAATCTTCCTGATATTGTAACTGGTCGATGGAACGGACTTAATCTGTGCTCATGTTCCTGAACAGCCTTTGCGTGTGTCTGTGGGTAGTTTTATACAATTACTTTCCTCACGTTTCACGTTTATCGATGTTTATGTTACTACTTACATAAAGCCGCCTGATAGCTGTGTTGTTTTTAATAGAACTCAATACCTCAAGTTTACATTTTGTTGATTAAACATTTTATCAGTATGAACTTTGTAATGTTGTGTGACTTGTGTGAGCCTATGTTTGCGTTAGAGGCTATTTGTGTGCGTTTGTATGTATTTACGCGACTTTTATTATAAGTACAGGCAATAATTTAAACGGGTATTGTAGTTTATGTAACTATAAACGAATACACGAGCCAACTGTTGATAAGATGGATTTAGATGGAATGAAATAAAACCGATTTAAAAAATCACAGAATCGACATAATTATTTACTTCAATTTTAAATATTGTTCTTCGTACTTGTATTGTATCATATTGTTTTTCGTATCTTAAATTTGTCAACAAAGTCAATATGGATTGTTTTTTTATTACTTTCCTACTTAAAAAGAACAATTATGGGCTACATAAACATAGTCACGGGCAGCTAATCGTATTAGACGATTCGCTTAACCCGATTAATTATGACTGGTGTGTTTTACAGCGTAATGGCTCGAAATAGCACCGACTGCCGTGAAGTATGTTTTTTAAACATTGCTCGGATTTTATCGGCTGCAACACGCACGCCGCATGCGTCAGCTGTAACTAGCTCTTGTTATGTCAATGTCATTGGTTATGTTGCTATCGAGATTTGGGTACTCTGTTACTTTCTTTCTTCTCTTTCATATTTTGGCTGACAACGCATCACTGGCCTTTAGTGTTGCTGATATCCGTGGGCAACGTTGACTAATTAACATCAGGTGGTTGTTTCTGCTCTGCTCATCTGTTCGTTTGTCCGCTAGTCACATTAAAAAATACGACTAGATGGTAAGGCTAATTGAGGAGTGAGGAACAACGTCAGTAGTCGACAGTTTAGCCTTAAATAGCCTGTTATTTAGGCAGGTAACTTACCACCCCAGCATCCTTCCCCCTGTTTATAACAAGTAAAAGGTTCGATCAAACTTAAAAGCAATTATATGTTTACTTTGTGGGCTACCATATCAGTCCCCCTCTTAAGGTTCATTATAGATTTTGAGTTTTGAGGTCCTGAGAGTAATGCTAAATAAACTGAATGCCAGCAAATATTTCCATATCTCTTGTTATAATTGTCTAAGACCCTACCCTTAATATTAATATACGTATATGTCGATTCCATTTCGTCTCTACGTACCGATCACTTACAAAAGTAATAAAGACAATTCAGGATCAGCTCCGATGTAATGGAATCGCTCGAATCCCGGTTATTTTGATCCGACAGCTCGACAAGATAGTGTAGACGCTACTTTATTTTAAGAACAGGATGCGGGTAGTTCGAAGTTTTGTAACACGATATTGTGGATGTTCTGTGAAAGTGGTGTCTATGATGTGTGATAAATATATTCCTAAAGATTTTTTCAAAATAGTTGGTCCATTCAATAAACGGTCTACTTAATGGCATCACTAACATCTCGGACCGCCGCGCCGCTGGGTCAGTTACGCTGCGCGGCATTCTGTATGTTACCTGAAACTAAACTAGGCAATTTTTAAACTTCTTCACGACTGATTTTGTTTTGCAGTCATAGCACCAGTACCTTACACCAAGCACGACTGTGGTCGAGATTAATATTTATAGTACAATGATTTCTCACGGAGAGTCTAATAATGCGGCCTTTAATAACTTCAAATATGACTATCCATTAATCCTCGTACTCTTAGGTTACGGGAACTTTTAGATTGAGGCTAGAACAATAACTCCCGATTTTTAAATCAGTCACTAACGTGAGTTCTGCGTTGGAGAAGATTTGTAGAATGCACGAAGTTGGACTGTCCTATTTTACGAGGTCAAACTGGTGTTCTGTAGTTGTTTTCATAGGTTGACGGGGCCAGATAAAACAAAACTTAACAAAAACCCAACTGTGACCACGATCCATGCATCTATATTGGTATACAAAATATATATCGTGAAATATAGTCAGTATCATTGTCAAATGAAAACTTTAAAGTGAGTTACAATAAAGATAAAATGCTAAGACTTAATACTTATGTAATTGACAGTCACAGTGAAGTCACCATCATGGTTATGGATTGAATGGAATCGTAACTGCCTCATGAAAACGGTAACGTGACGTGCGGGTACCCAACAGGTGGTCGGGTTACGTTCCGAATTACAAGAACAATGAAATGTCTACAGCGACGTCATCACGGAGGTATTCAGTTGTACGGAGTAAATATGCCAATGTTGGATGTACAACAGCTTAAACATCACAACAAGATCATATGGCATACCTACTTATCTCTAAACAGTGATATGAAAGCAATAAATATTGTCAGGAATGTTCAGTTTTGCATCTTTCTTTGGTTAGCAATAATCTTGACCTTAGAAAAGGCATTGGTTGTTATTTTTAGAACAGAGAACTTATTAACGCTTTAGTCCAAATGTTCAAATCTAACTTTATTTACTTCCTCAAACCATTGTATACCCCGTGTAGTTCCACCGTTAAAGCCAAACATTGATTGATTTAAAATTCTGTAATCCACGTGGTATCAGTGCAAGTAATATTTTACTTATCTGTCCAGTTTCTTTGATATAAAATCGACTGACTAAAACGAATAAGCTTTTACTAAGTTAGTACATTCACACTGTCTTAATCCCCACATATGATTAGGTGGAATTAATGTATTATCTATATTAAAAACGAATTATTTTTATGCTGTTCAAGTAAGAGATTTGTCAATAAGACATTCAGTGATTTTTTCTTGCTTGACATAGTATCTAACGCTCCAATATATGAATATACGTGAGGGGTTACACATTTGCAATAATGATTGTTACTCAAAATATTAAGAATGATGGAACAAAATAAACAGTCCTACGAGACGTATAAAAATCCAGCCAATTCCTTTGATTACGCTCCAGTTTTTGATCACACGGACCTTTTTCATTAGCTTTCATTTCTTTGAAGGGTCTTTCAAAGGCAAAGTAATCTTTGAGGGACTACCTTTCGGATACGTTATTAAAAACGGCATTTGTGCTAACAAAACGATCAGAAAGTACAGATTTCTACGGACATTGTGATTTCGAAACTTGTTTGCAACTTTATTGTTCTTCTCTTTATTCGATTACGCCATCTGAAAACGGTTTAGGAGTTAGCGTTTAGATTTCCACATTGAAATAAACTTAGTCTAGTATATCTACGCACTACTCTGTGTTATGCAACGGAGTGCGTGCTTGTGCAACAATGCGTTGCATATACTCTTTATTGAAACAAAGGTCTTTTGAAACTCAGCTCTGCGCGGGCGCACATCTGCTTCTAGGGTTGGCAAATTATTTAGAAAGTAAAATACTGTGTTGTGTTAAAAAAGAATTAAGTTCTCAACAAACATGAAGGTTATCCAGCTTGACACTGCTCCTAGTAAGAAAGGTCAAGTAGATTACATTCAATTTACTGATAAACATCACAAGTGGTACTAAGACAGTAGTTTCTACAAGACGAACGACGATAATAAATTTTATGTAATATTCTCGAATATGCAGCCTAAAGATTGTCGTTTTCATTAAGCTACCAACGGTTATATTAAACTGCGTCTCTGTTACGAATTTTGTTTTAAAAATGTTAATGATGATTATGTAAAAGGTGGAATGCTCCATGGTGATGGACAGCCCTACCTGTCTCCATCGTGGGGTGGTGATACGAGATGGGGGTACTGGGGCAGAACGGCATGGAAATTTTATAATCAGGAAGTGAAAACGTTTCATCGCCTTTAAAAGAAAGAGCTAGTGTGCCGTTGTCTCGAGAGATTGTAAATTTACTATTAATTGTTAGGTCGGTAAGTAGATAAACGATATTGTCTCAGGTCGTGTTTGCGATGTGCTCGTCTATGTCATCTGTGTCAAAGTGCGGAAGTATCAGTGTATAAATGTTATAATTAGAGGGTTTTTCGTGTTATATTAACATGAATGTCATAGTCGTTTACTTAAAAACGTTTCCTGGTTAATGTCGACTTCGTAAAATATTTTTAGAAAACTTCACCATTTTATCCTGAATTTCTATATGCAATAAAATATTTTACTACACATATAAGTAAAATATTAATTGAATGTGAATGTGAAGCAAAGTAGTTACAGTAATAAGATGCATTTTCTGAGTTATCGCTCGCAATATGTAGGAACTTTTATATTCTTTTAAATTTTAAAAGCATATAATCTAATATCTTTAAAACTTACTGAAAATTTTCGTTAAAAAATAACCTTTAGTATGTGATATTTCACGATTAAGCATGTTTTCGGACTTTTATAGTAACTGCGGTCTTTGGAAGGAGCTCACCTCTGAGGCATTCCTCTTGCGCTACGACATGGAGTTCTTTAAAAAGAGTGTCTATTGCACCCTTCGAGGCTGGCAACGTGTCTCGAGCTCCTTGGCCGTTGCACGTGTTCATAGGCGACGGTAACCACTTGCCATCAGGTGGCCCGTATGCTTGTTTGCCTGTCAGTCACATAAAAAAAATCTTTCTAAACTACACAAATTATGCGTCATGATCTTTATCACACAAATCAACCATCTACGCCGAAAGTCTCGCTTACGGCATGGCGCGATGGCGTCTCCAAGCGGCGAGTGGTAACCAATGATGCATTAGTATCCGATAGGTTCCGTTTGGTACTTGTTTAAACAAGATAAAACGCCGGCGACCTCGTTAACGTTTTACGGACAATAGAATAAGTTTAGTGGGCAATCAAAATATTGTTGAATGAATAGATTTGTGTCCAACAAAACGAAGCGTCCTATTTTAATATATTTTTGCTAATAGCTTCCTGTTGTCGCACTAGGTTGGTCACAGCTCAAAGCTGTTTCTTATTGAGGAAAAAGTGCTCTAGATCTTGACCACGCCTTGTCAAAAAGACGCAACGTGCTAAGTGAAATTATGTCCTGAAAACTAAAGCTGTTTTACACAGGATTCAGCAGGCTCAAGAATGTTCAATGGGAAATCATAAAATCTTAGGGCTGCCTAGAAACATGTTAAAGGTAGACAATACTAAACAATGCTAGACAAGTCGTCCAAGCGCAGCTGTATACTTCAGATAAGATCACACCACAGATAACGGCGTCTATTAATAAAAAACCTTCAATTAATAAATCATCCCGCGATGTGCAAATCTTTCTTTTAGCTAATGTTAATCCATCATTTTCTATATTAGCATTTTAATATAATCTATATTTACACTTAACGGTATTTATATTTAAGTTATTCCTAAACGAACTGTTAATTCACGTAGTTAAATAGCATTAATTTATCATTAGTAGTATACTAATGGTCGTGAACTGTATTGTAGTTGATTAATAATGTTGACTCAAGATTTGACTTGCTCTCAGATAGTTGCCAAGGATCCTGTTTTAAAGGCTAGTTTTCAGTTGTTAGTAGATACGTACAGCCTTTACTAAAATCTGAATTCTCCTGATTATGGTGCATCCTGATCAACTAACATTCAGTAACAAAGGCATCAGTAACCCCGAAGGCATCCTGATGCGTTTCCAGACAAGAAACAAGAGAAAAGATTATATAAAGATTATATAAAGAGAAAAGATATTAATTCAATTTTCATACCCCCTATGACAACTTCTGACATTCATCTATTGATTAAATCTCTACGAAATACTAATAGCTCAGGTTTTGATGGCATTATCACAACCATAATTAAACAAGTTTCTGAACAAATTTCCCCTGTACTGACACACATCTTTAATATGTGTATTGAATCTGGTACGTTTCCTTGCAGATTAAAACGAGCAATTATAAAACCTTTGTTGAAAAAGGGTGATCCAACAAATATTAATAATTACAGACCAATAGCATTGATACCAGTAATAGCAAAGATCTTTGAAAAATATATATACAATTGTATGTATGCGTTTTTTGAAAAAAATAATGCTTTAAGCCCACAACAGTTTGGTTTTAGGAAAAAAAAGAATATAAATATGGCTATCTATAACGCATTATCAACTATAATGAATAATATGGACAAAAGTAAACCAACTGCTGCCCTATTTATTGATATTACCAAAGCATTTGATAATGTTGAACATAATATCTTATTAAATAAACTATACAATTATGGCATCAGGGGTAAAGCTCATGAGTTAATAAAATCATACTTGAGCGGCAGAGAACAAATTACACAGATAACAAAATTATGTATGAAAACAGTAACTGAAAATATTTATGAATCTGAATGTAAAAATGTATGCTATGGAGTGCCACAAGGAAGTATTCTGGGACCCCTGTTATTTCTTATCTATATAAATGACCTGCCAAAAAATATTCAACATCATATGACTCTTTTTGCAGATGACAGCACAATATTATTTTCAAATGAAAACGAATCATTATTAAAAATTGACATTAATAATATTCTAATTCAATTAATTCAATGGTTTGACATTAATAACTTGACAATAAATTTAACTAAAACTAAGGTAATTAATTTTAAAAACAGAATTCTAAATAACCAAAATCTAGATATAAATTATTCAGGAACACAGATTGAGGATACACAAGTAACAAGATTTTTGGGATTACATATTGACAAAACAATGAGATGGAGAGCCCACATTGATTATGTATGTAAGCGTTTAAGTACATATTCGTATATGTTAAGAAAACTACGTCAGTACGTTGATGAAGCAACTGTTATAACAGCGTATCACAGTTATGTGGCAGCAACGTTGAGATATGGTGTCATGTTTTGGGGGAACTCAGCATCCCGAGAACAAGCATTAAAGGCACAAAAAAGATGCATAAGAGCAATATGTAATTTAAAACAAAGAGATACATGTAGGCCACATTTTATAAAACTGAAGATTTTAACCTTACCAGCTTTGTATATCTTAGAGTGTGCCCTCTTCGTAAAAAATAATATGGAATTATTTAAAAAAAAGACGAGTGCTCGTCACCAAGACAAATTATCAATTATCCCCGCAAAAACTAACTTATTTAGACAAAGCTTTTTTGGTTCTGCGGCAATAATTTATAATAAAATACCAAGGCCTATACGCACTATTGATAATATCCAACTGTTTAAAAAAAACTTGACCACCTTTTTATTAGGTAAGTGTTATTATAGCGTTACAGAATATATCTCAGATAGACACATGGACAGCAATCCGACTTGTTAAATTTTATGAATTCAATTTTGA
>DWJN01006683.1:0-10499 GCA_018248895.1 Carystus phorcus | reverse complement strand
TATGTATATATATACATATATCATTACGTGGGTAATATGTGCATATAGATAAATAAATTAAGAACGCCACACACTCATAGGCCCACACCAGGATGCTCCGTGTCGTGGGTGCTATGGACAACACAGAAAACCAATTACATACACACCCAGACCGAGAACAGAAATTGAAATTTATTATTCATTTCTGCCTCCCTATGAAACGAATCTAGGACCCTTCGAATGGCAATCCGGCGTGGTAAACATTTTTTTAAATAAAACGACACATTTGTATGCAATCATGTATCCAAGTGCCCGCATATTTTACGTTAATCAATCACATTCCGATTTTTAATGACTTACGATTAGATAGATCAGGGTTTTATTTGAGGACAGATTTAAATTACGTGAAGTAAAGTGTACAAGGTATGAATAGTGAGATATAATAGTTTACTTACATATTTGATTCGAAGATTATTAATTAGTACTTTTCAAACCACACATTTTAAAGCTTTACTGAGAAACATGATGAATCTAAAAGTGTTCTAATATTAAGACGATATCCTTGTCCCTACAAGTAAAGATTCAACCATTCAAGTTAAACTTGATATAACTGCAACAAAACTTAATATTAACATTGCTAACAATACTTGTACCAATAAAACTTATGTATAATTTTTTGGTAGTAGAACGATTTTTCAGGACGTCAACGATGAATATTGAGCGATAAATTTGGATGTGTTAATCAATGAACGATATGTACATTGAATAATAAACTACACGTAATATAAATGCATTAAATTCTTCTTGAAATTGATGTTTTTAAATATATTAATTGAGTAAGATATACTATTATACTAAATCTATAAGCCACAGTATCAACTACATACGCTATCAATTCAATGTGTAAGCTCCTGTGAGTCGTAGTATTATTTTCTTGTTATTTATGGATTCTCAAACGTTTTTGATGTTATTTCCTCTTTTAAGTCTTGGGCTGTTTATACTAACCTTGGAGACAGTAATGGCTTTAGTAATGTCTTTTTGCGTACAACAATAACAGCCAATTTATGTAATGGCTTTGTTTCTTGTATGAGACTTCTTAAAGTAATTCAATTATAATGGTATGAAACATATTACGGTCATTTCGTTTCTTACTATCATGATCAGACATTAATTTAAACTATGTGTAAAATAAACCTATAATGAACTTCATACGGTGCTCATTCGCCTACAAAATACGTTGTAACTGAACAGAAATTATTCCTTATCTTTTGTTTGAATTTTTTTCTTTTTCCTTTTTCTTAATTTTTCACTGTTCTACTTAGCTTAAAAAATATAAACCTGGGGTACCACAAAAAAGTTAATGATATTCCTTAATAGAAAGTATCATTACAGCGATTTTTACTGATTGTACTGCCTTCATAGTAATAGACAACAGTCAGAAGAAATATGTATGTAGAAATATACTCATACTGCTAAATATCTAGGAAAGATTTTTGATATGAGTTTACGTTAGGAAGCCCAACATTTAAGAGTCGTGAAGGGTTACAGCTAACGTACATTAAGCTGCTTTGGCTGATAAATGGAAATTACATAAGGTGAATCTTTGAGGCTATACCAAAGATAATGTACAAGTCGTACAACGGTTTCAAATTAAGTGCTAAGAGAGATATCGTAAATATATCTTGGGTTATAAGAAACGAAGATCTACATAGGGAGCGAAATGTAGATTTCGTAATATAATTAGTAATTACGTTTCCGCATGCCGAAGCAAAGCTTTGTCAACATGTGAATATCGAGGCTACTTCAGCTTCTTGACAGTACAGATTTAGTGAGAAGGTTAAAAGGGGCAAAATAATTTGAATTGGCTACATGAGCCAGTGTCACTGACTTGGTGTACATTAGTGACAGTGCTTAAGTGACTCATAGAAGACGAAAATAATGGGCCTATAGTATAGTTAATAGCATTTAGATATAAGACGTGCTATGTCAATTGATACCTTCTTGGCTTTAGTTTATTATGGCAATTTAAATGAACATTAAATCACTTATTACTCTTTTTTTTAATCATAAGCCAAATCGCAATATCCATTAATTTTATTAATTAAGTATTTTGAGATGCTTTACATATCAAATAATAGTAACTATATCATGAAAAACTTGGTTGTTCGACCTAACTTATTTTTTGATATTTACTCTCGTACCTACTACATTAAACTCAACTGCGATTTATGTATTAATAATTATGAGACTTCCTTATAGTGTAATTATTCCAGTTGACCTAAATACCTATGTCTTACTACTGCGCCGTTGATAAAAGTGAATGTTTGCGTTTATTTTATGAAATCATGCCATGTAATAATTGGGATGTTCAGTGTATTAAGGAAAACACATTAGTCCATCGAGAAACGGTAACGTTGATAATTCCCATTCCCCGCATTCAGCAGGCAAACTTTTCATCAGACCACAAGATCATTCGTCAAGTATAATCTTTAAAAACCCTGCTTATTCATGTTTAATATAAAGTAACATTAAACATTTACTATGAGAGATTGATCTTTCAGTGGGAGGTGTACCTATAAATAGAAATCTAGGGGCTGCTGGTTGCACGTGTATCCAATTAACTCCTACGCTTCCTGCGCCCAGTAACTACAGGCTTACATTTATTTCATAAATTTAATAACATTTTCTTATTACCAAATGAAAAATATTCGTGATGAACATTCGCAGAGTTAGCATAAGTTGTGTCTACATCAAATGTATGTAAGTATATTAATTATTTATTGCCCTACAAAAATCATAATTTCGAGACCATTGCGTGTAAATAAACGAATTTCTAGCGTTTTTGTGATTGGTTTTATTTATAACATGTTAAAAAACGAATTATCCCCAGTTGTCCCCTCTAGCACTGTCCCCCGGGGTGAATAGTACATACTTAATATACTTTAATAAAGTGTAAATATACCTATCTGAATAAATAATAATGTTAACTAACTATGCACTACTTATCTGAATTGTTGCAATGATAAATAAACAATCTGAAAATTACCTGCATGACAATTTGGTACGTTAACTTTAGCAACCGTTGGTGAAAAAGGTTATCTTAAAATATTACTTTGCATCTTAGGTACAGTTGACATCGTAAAACACTTGAATCATCAATCGAAGTACTCCACGGCCTGCCTCCAGCCTTTAGTTCCATCCCACTTCTAACCGATACTTGTTCGAAGGTTGCCTGATTATTGATTTGGAAGAAAGCTTCCACGTTTCAGTCAATACCGAATTATAATTGACGTTTAAACTTTGTCGTATAATCAAGAACGTGTAGGTACAGTTTTAGATGTTTTCTTGACGAATACCTATCAACTATGGTGGACTATAGTGTTTATGAACTTGCACAGACTAAACAGAGATACTAGTTGAACAACTCACCTCTTACTCCCACTCGTGATAAATAGTTATCTAACACATTCAAATAAATATTTTTTTGTGTTTTTAAAATTCCTATTATGGAAGCTACCGTTTGTTATTAAAGTTATGAATTTTTCTTAACAAACTCAACGTTCCAATTCATATAATAACAGAAAGTTAAAACAAGCAAATAGAATTTAACTTTTTAAAAGAGCTACAAAGTGATAGCTTTATTTACTCGTAAATGAAACAGCATTTTACAGAAAATTGCGTTGCAGCAACAATAAAGCTCACGATATTTAATTAAAGGTCAAAGGACACAAAGGTTTGCTTAGAAAGCCAGCAATTCTAACTTTTCACAAGTTTAGCTTGGAACATATGTAGACATTTCTATGTGTATATCCTTCTAGCATTCTGTTTATCTACAGATTTATGGTTGATGACTACTTGGCGCCCAACATCAATATTGTAATTACAAGACGATACTTTTCTGTTGTTAAAAGTAATTCGGACGAAATTTATTTAGTGTTCCATTTCTTTACCTTTAGTTATGAAGACACAGACACACTAAAAAAAAAAACAAAAAATATAGTCGTATTGAGAACCTGTTCTTTTATATTTAGAGTTTTGTGGTTTTTTCTTTTGTCAATTGACAAAGGTATATTGTCTCTATACCGACAACGGCAACATACCATTCTGGCAATAAAATATAAAAAATATTCCATATTTAGTTCTTTTATTCTCTCTCCTGTCACTGAGAAGGCCTAGAACATAAAGCTTTACTATTTGTCTCTAGTGGTACCCACCCAGGTACCGATCGCGCCCGCAGTTACTTAACTTGGTCGATCGCTTAGGATCGACTAAGAGCGCTTCTTTATTTTTAGTTTTATTATTAGTAGGTAAAGATTATAGAATGAGAGTTTCTAAATTTTCGACT
The DNA here is from genome assembly GCA_018248895.1 of Carystus phorcus. NCBI lineage: Eukaryota > Metazoa > Arthropoda > Insecta > Lepidoptera > Hesperiidae > Carystus > Carystus phorcus. Next base: position 6,175 of record DWJN01006683.1, on the reverse strand, counting down.
CAGTTTTTTTAGATTAAAATCTAATCATGCTTAGTAATTTATTATTAAATTTTTATGAAATATGTTCGAATGTGAAGAAAGCTTTAGCGTATTATTATTTCTTTCATGCTTTTCCCTCGTCGAATATTTATTTGTGAGAAGAACATAGAAGGGAAAACATTCCATTTGTAGGATTCAAAGCATTTGGGTGAATAGGCATGTATACTAATGGTTGAAAAAATAGTTATTTGTTGCAACACAGGCTTAAATTAATTTTATGCTGTTAAAATGACCAAACCACGTTAACATTAATTAAATTTTACCCTAATAACCCTAATTAATCAAAAGAGGTGTATTTTACCGCAACGTTCGGCGGTCGATACTTGCTGTTAATGGGAGCGCGAGTATGTATGTATAATATTAGCGTTTGTAGGATCAATTCGGATAACTTAGACATATTCCCAAATTGAATTACGTTGGTGGGATTACAGTACTAGGCGGAGTATATAGTAATTAGAATTATATAATTGTATTAGTATATCCTTCTTGTTTCGCTCTGGGATCTCTATGTCCTTAGTACTCGCTGCCAAAACAATTACTTGAAACAAATTTTTGCTGGTATTATACATATATCAAGATTTGATTTTTACTTGATTTTATAGACTTAGCTGTACATTTTTGTGATTTAATAAATCAGAAAGATGTTATTATGTAGGTATAATATTTTTCATTAGACGCTCTTTACTTATCCTATATAGAACTTATTAGTGTTGGTAAATCCCTAACGTAAATGAGTAAAAGATCAATACACGCAGAGAAAATAAAAAAGAGGGTACACATAATAAAATAAAATGTTGACACTAAATATATGATCATAATATTCTGTCTAACTGAATTTATTACATCCGTAGTACTATCGAAAATGTTATCAGTCGAATGTTATCTAGTTATTACAGTATAGTTTACTACATATAGAATTAAATGACGGGAACCCTTGTTAAATACCTATTGATAACTGCGCGTACTAGAAGAAATAAGCAAATCTAAACAAGAAATAAAATCGTAATCCACGATAGATTTATCAGTAAATGTTGGTGTAACGAGGTAAGCTTAGATTAACGTCATTTTAATTACATTAGGCAGACCCGACAAGACAGGGAATCCTAGTAAATACAAATTAACTTTACTAAGGAAATAGCTCGCTGCTAAGTTCCTACACCTGAAAGAATTCTCTAAATTGAGTGAATTCCTGAATAGACCTATTTAAAGGATATTGCTTTATATCACAAAAACACGCACTAACCCATATACAGTTCTACAGGGAACGGAGAGCTCTTCCTTCTCCCCTATAACATTCTCGGGTAATCTCTAATGGGAGTGGCTGAAAAAACAGGGCTACGCGAGACCGAGATCTCGGAGTTAGTCGAAGCGAGATCCCACACCTTTATGAATGTATAAGAGTTTCTTTATAAGCCTTTAATAAATTTAGTTCTTCATTGTATAGTATTTCAATATAAAAGATATTCAAATCTCTTTTATTATTTTGTTGGTTTGATTTTTGTTAATCTGTATGTCTTTATATGGCAAAATAAAGGTTTTTATTGTTTGTGTCGATTATGTGAGAAAATGGAGTATATATTTTATACTATCCAATGTGGGTAACACAAAGTGGTCTAGAAAGTTCTTTTTCATGTTTAAGGTTCTTACAAGCTGATTTTTTAAATTTTTTTTAGGTTATGAAACCTGATCAGAAACCCTGGTCCTCTTATCTGTATTATGTCTATCTATCCCTTTTTAAGGCCGTTAAAGTTTCAATATGTTACACCTTTATAGTGAGGCGATCCAATGTTGAATGTATCTGTGAGTGATAAATGAATTCTAATTTTGAAGCTAACATATTGATAGAGTAGTTACAAAATGTGTAATCGAGGATAAATAATAATTTTATTACATAGTATTGTTAAAATTTAATACATTGTTTATGAATAATACAAATTACTTTTATTTCATATTTTCCTTCCAACCTATTCTAAACGTCTCTAAAAATAAAAATGAACAATATGATTTTTAGGTATAACATTTTACATATTAAGGAAATTTTATATATGGGTTTTGGGATAAAATCGCCGGATAAATTAATAGTTCGGAATTTAATTTAAGACAATCTAAAATAAAGTTATAAGCCTTATTTAATTATCAATCTCATTGAATGGCACTTAATCATAATACTTAACTAAATTTAAGTATTTATATTTTTTAATAGGAACCGGACTTTACTTTAGAATAGAACGTGTATGGAGGAGTACGGAAAGGATATTTTTTTGAATGGTTATTACAATCATATAGGTAACCAATAAGTTGAATCAAAGTCGAGTATGTAGAGTACACTAATATAAATTTTCCACCTGAATATTACATTAAAACCAATAGAACATGCAATTGCGGTTTTGTGGCATTTTTCTGAAAATTTATCCATTTAATATCCCTTATATATGTATGAGATACAAACTATTAAAGCCTGAACTTTGACAAACTTAAATTTAATTCCCACTTTAAATGAATTGAATTGAGGATTGTATTAAAAAAATAATGTGCCAAAGAAATACGTATTATCGTATATTTTTTGATTCGAAAATTTATGATGTAAGCGAAATTGTCAATAAAGTGACTTTTTTTTATATCCTAGTAGGTACTATTTGACATTTGTTGTCTAACCAATTGACTAACTGAACTGTAAATTTGAAACAACACTTCGAATAGATCTTTTAATTTTATTAAACTGATAACTCGATTGGTCTTTGTCGCTGAGTTGGTATTTGTCGCAGCAATAATCATGTGTATTTTTAACCAACTTAAAAAAAACAGGTTCTCGTTGGTTTGTATTTTTTTCTTTTTTGTGTTTTACTTCATAACTTTTTAATGAGTGAAGCGATTCGGATGTTTGTTTGTCTATAGGAATGTTGGTGGTTGTCAAGTGGTCCCATTTAAATTTCAGCGATATCTGACGAGTAGATTTTGAGCTATCCCTAAAAATGCGCATTTATTTAATGTATATTTTTAATTAAAGTCAGTTGCATCTTTTGTCCATCGACAAAGCGATTATATTTAGAAAAAGAAACAAACGTTCGGATTGCTGAGTGAAGTAGGAGGTGGGCGTCAATTGAATAACAACTACACAAATTGTATGTTGTATTGTATTATAGAGTATATTATTGTATAGTATATAGGGATAGTGATACTGACATCTGTCGATAAAAGTTTTGTACGGCAATGCGGGCAACCGACTTTGTCGCGCAGCAATTATGAAATTATTTCATATTTTAAAATATACTCGTTCCTCCAGGGGTCTTATATTAATTTATTTGGAGTATTTATGCCGGCAATGGAAGGATGAACATAATACCTACTGAAAACAGTTATTCAAGCTACATTCTTTTTTAAAATTAACACTTATTTTTTATATTTAGATAAAGATTTCAGGCGAATATTCTTTAATTGAATAGTTAGGTGATTATTCCAGTAACGAGTATCTCTCTTTCGATGATAGATAAATAAATACCAATCAAATAATTATCTCCTTTTGTCCGGTCTGTCTTCGTCCTCTATATCTATGTATGTCAAGCTAAGAATGTTCCATCAACGAAGTATTTGCTGATGGCAAAGAAAATAGAACATAATAATGAAATTTGTAAAATATTAATTTATATTAACATTAAAGTTCTCTCCTTATATATTCTTTAGATAGCAATGCGGGCAGGATAATAGTTTTGACTGTAAATCTTGGATCTTTTAATATTAAAACATTTGATTATTAGGTAATAAAATATGGCGATGGTAGAGTTATTATTAGTATGAACGGTACGAAAATATCATTAAAAACAACAAGGCCGAATCGAATAAGCGTAGGCTGTCTTAAAGTGTTTTGATCATTAAACAAAGTTTTCTTTGGAAAATTCATTTCCCACGAAAAGATAAGAAGCTTAAAGTTTGGTGCCGGGTGGATTTATATGGAACTGACGAAATCATGGCGTCGGAAATAGCTTTAACCAAACATTGTGGCAAAGAATATAAATAAGGTGTTCACGAATATAAAACTGTACAGAAAAATTTATTGAAGTAGATATATAAATAATATATGAGCTACCTTTAACATCAAAAGTAAAATGTAAACAATTATGTTTATCGTCCCTTTTTCGTTATTAAATATTTCAAAACTATTAACCTATTTATTATATTATAAGCAGCACAGCACATCATAAAGGTCTAAGTTACAAATGGGGAGTTATAAATATGATTTATTTTATACTTATTCATTCAATATCTATACACATTTAAAATATATTGTTTATATTTTGGTTGGTTGAGCTATACCTATGTATATATCGATCTTCGATGATTTTTATATACGGCGTATACAGTATTAGAGATCTATGTATGTAGTAACTAACTGTCCCAGCAAATGTTATCTTGCAGCATATAAAAGTATTTGATTTCTATCGAATCAAATTGTGAATCTAAACCATTCTCAAATTCATTTAAACACACAATAAAAAAAACATCAGAATCGGTCGGAAGAATTATATATATATATATATATATAAAGATACTATTAGTTTTCTTATACAAATTCAAACAGTGCAAATTTCTTTTTTATAAACATAAAGATATGTTTTTCTATTCAAGACTAAATATGTCGTGATGATCATAATTGATTAGCCATGCATTCCGCGATGCGGACCACTTTATTTATCGCCTAGTTTAACTACGTATATACAAACAGAACGAAGTAGTACACAATTAAAATAGTAGTAATAAATTTCTGCACTCTGACGGTTGTTTATCTCGTATGTTTGTGTCGGAATAGTTGTAGCGGATACATAAATGTATGTACGTGCTCAAACAGTACTGGCGTTCATTCTACAGTGTTGCGAATACATTACTAAAAACTCAATATTTTATTTAGGTTTTTCCTATTTCAATATTATAGACGCAGTGATGTAAACAAAACACGAATTCTAAATCAGTATATACGTAATGGAAATAATAGTCGATTAAACTAATAGGCTTTAATAATAAAAGTAATCACCAAGTTATTAGTAAATTGGAAATAGGTACGTGTTAATTTGTGATATAGAAACGCTTGGAATAACAAAAATTGTGAAATCTCTGTATATACTTACTTACGATCCTACGGGTATATCTAATTTGAGATTTGTCATTATACATTTGGGTTACGATTATAATTTATAATTGAGAATTATCATGTTTTAAGTTTCTTATTTTTTAATGTAAATTATTTACTGATCTTTTCTTAACTTCACTATTTGATTTTAATAACACGCAAGCAATCCACATAGCTACCTACTTTAGAATATGTTATTTTAAAACCCCGAACCACGCTATATCCTTAAATTTTCCGGTAAAACCTAAGATTTACCAACCCTTAATGATAATCCGAATAGTTCTGTGCTTATTGTTCATTTCGAAATTTAACCATCATCAAGCAAATCTTACGATTTACGGTACGATATATGTTGAGAAAAACAATTGATTTAACCAAAACCAACATTTACCAGTCGTCATTGCTAACTTATCTCTTAGCCTTTACTTTAAATACATTAAATTGACGTCTTAGTAATGACTGTTGCATAAATGTAATTATAAGCGATATTATAAACATAGCTGAATTAAATATACATGTGTGACTTAACTAAAATTAATAATACAAAAATAATAATAACTCTATTCTAACCAAAACTAATATTTACCAGAAGTCCCTGGTAAAGCCTAGCATATCCTAAACTCTGATTTTTGTCATTCGATTTATAATTTTAAATATTGAACTGTACTTTTTCTTTGACTGTTCCTGTATCGTTAATATTTTAGCCATAGAAATATCTTTCATCCGACGCAACGCCGTGGGCGGTCCTCGACTCTCATCTTATTTCAACGTTATTAAGATTTCAGTCCTTCAGTTCGTGGGCAATATTATAATATTTCTCAAAACCTATTACTAGTAATCGATATTCTTTTACGAGGTTTTATGCTACTCCTTAGTCTTATAGACTTTAAAATCTCTAGGAACTATGAAACAAGATGCATTTGTGAATAGGAATACATTAAGTAGCGCATGCTACTTACACGTCACGTCTAGTCCGTTCATCCCAGAATTTGTCCCAGAAGGTGGATCTGTTTT
>DWJN01006682.1:0-10500 GCA_018248895.1 Carystus phorcus | reverse complement strand
AGGAGCAGGAGGGGCGGGGCAAAGTCATCGTAATGGAACTGTGCACGGGAGGCAGCCTCTTCAACATATTAGATGACCCTGAAAATACTTATGGGCTGCAAGAAAATGAGTTCATGTTAGTTCTGGAGCATTTAACGGCGGGCATGAAGCACTTGCGAGACAATAACCTTGTCCATAGAGATTTGAAGCCTGGCAACATAATGAAGTTCATCAATGAAGATGGTACAACTACATACAAGTTGACCGATTTCGGAGCTGCTAGAGAGTTACAGGAGGAGGAGCAGTTTGTGTCACTTTATGGCACTGAAGAGTACCTCCACCCAGATATGTATGAACGTGCAGTGTTGAGGAAACCTGTTGGCAAAAGTTTTGGAGCCACAGTTGATCTGTGGTCTATTGGAGTTACTTTGTATCACGTAGCTACTGGACAACTTCCATTCAGGCCCTATGGTGGTCGGAGAAACAAGGAAACTATGTTCTATATAACAACACAAAAAGCCTCTGGAGTTATATCGGTAAGTAATATGAGACAACCAAATATACTCTTTATCTATTTATAAAATCTTATTTCATTTATATAAAACTTGCTGGGTTTTTCTACATAGTATACTATGCAATAAGAGGTTTTGGATCTTTGACACTTTGTAGTTCCATCCTCCCTAGTAGTGAAGGTCTTCAATGTTGAATTGCATCTAAATAACTTTATATCTTTTATCGCTAATACATTTCAGGGTACACAAACAACAGAGAATGGACCAATAGAATGGTCACGAGAGCTTCCCTCCCACTGCCAGCTCAGTGTTGGGCTTCGAAAATTGGTAACGCCTCTTCTGGCTGGGCTACTAGAAGTAGATCCTCACAGAATATGGACTTTCGACAGATTCTTCTCTGAGGTGCAAATGGCCACCTCCACCATGCCAGTCCACGTGTTCCATGTCAACAAAGCAGCTATAATAAAGGTTGGTTTTTTTTGGGTGGCTCAACTCAAATTTACTATATTACAACAACCGGTAATCTTAGTGTTATCCATGTACCTGTTATTTGTCTACCAGTTTGATATTACATGTGAGTATTAAATCAATATGTGTTCTATGATCTGTTCTAAGACTTTAACCCTCTTTTTCTAAATGTTACGTGTATTTTATGCATCACATCAAGAATATGAATGGATGAGACTCGTCTGTCTAGAAATTATAATAAATGCTTACACCAGTGGCGTAGCTAGGGGGTGGCGAGAGGGGCGGTCGCCCCAGGGCACTACGAGCAAGGGGGGCACCAAACTTGATAATTATAATTTTTTGTTAATGAATAATGAAATCGTTTCATTTCACTATTCATTATTGATGTTTAGATAATGTAAAAGAAGAAATATTAACAATCAATTTAAATTTATATATTAAAGTCAAAAATTATTTACTCTTTAGAAGGAGGGGGGGGCACCAGATGACAATTGGCCCCGGGCCCCAAATATACTAGCTACGCCACTGGCTTACACACATCAAACTTTTACACTAATCATTAAACTGACTACCTGAGGACAGACATATTCATACATTTGGGGACAGAACCCAAGACTCCTTGCTTCACATTCAGGATCTCTACCAACTAGGCTATGGGATCGTCATTCATGTCAGTCGAAAACCTACATACTGTGTCATAAAAAGTTAAAGTAACGATGATTCAAATTACAAATATACAGTCAATAAGCAAGTAAGTCTATACGAAGGTCGTGCAACTGATATAGAACGGTTGAAATCGGATTTTTTGCCCTCGACCCATGTTAACTCGGCCAGCACGGTAATGCGCGAAATCACGCATTCCGCTTGACTGAAACAATGACCGGAAATGGTAGTCGGCGCGGCGGGTTAAAACAGAACCTAAATGATTGTATAACCTGCTTGGTTGTGAGCTGTAAGTGTAGTAGGATGTTTGTAAAACTTTAGTATCAGCTGAACACCATCAGTCCTTTCTTTCAACCATTTTGATGGCTATGGCTTGATAGTTGGAGGGTTACGTTTTTATCGCCCGGATTATTCCATTTAACGAATGGCGCAATACAACAATGATATAGTAATCGTTTCCAGGTGTTCCTGAAGCCGGAGGAGAAGTACGAGCACCTGCAGACGTACATCTGCGAGCAGAGCAGCGTGGTCGCCGAGTCCCAGATACTGCTCTACCGGGACCGGCTGCTGCTCTCGGAGATCGACGACACCACCCTCGGTCAGAGACCTGAGGCTTACTTTATTTATAACATAATGCTTAACAATAGTTCCACCTTTTGAAGTCCATAATTCTGTCAAGTTTGATTTATGTTTGATAATAGTTTAATGAGAGTGGTGTCTGTTGCGACAGGCAAGAACTTCCCGGAGACGTCGAGCGAGGAGCCACTGCTGCTGTTCAACAAGAACAATAACAACGTGAACATGCCGCCGGAGCCCGACGCGCCCAAGTTCCCCGTGTTCCCGCACCTCGTCTCCGTCGAGAACGACGCCAGCCAGGCCAAGGTCACACACAAACACATCACGTGCACACGCACATCAACATATTCACCTAATACGAGGAACGGATATAAGCTACCTTCTACCTTTACGAGTGTTTCTTACAATATTTTGAGTCCAAATATTTTTATTAGATTTTTGGTTTCGTGTGAAAGAAAGCTGGTAGAAACCCTGATACTAGTTCAACTTAGAATGTGTAATTTGCAAACTGTTAAACTTCCTATGGACCCCGGTTAAATACTGCAACTTAAATTATTTCTATAAATTTATTTAAGAATGATTCGGTTCGAGGTGAGGGCGTGCGTGTTGGCAGAGCGCGTGCAGCGTGGGGCACGTGGTGAAGCGGCGCGTGGAGGCGCTGTGCGCGAGCTCGGTGCAGCTGGCGAGCAGCGTGGCGCGGTGGGGCGCGCTGCTGGCGGCGCGGCTGCGGGCCGTGGCCCACCGCGCCGACGCGCTGGCGCAGCACGCCGCCCGCCTGCACGACGCGGCGCGCGCGCTCGACCTGGCCGCCGCCGCCGCGCGCCATCTGCACCACGCGGTCCGTACCACCTCCCTCCACGCCTCGCGCCTAACTATACCTTGTGTTCGAATAATAGCTTGATAAATCATAATACAACTATACGTGGGAGAAATTTTATTGTTGTGTTACATTTTCGCAGACGGGGATCCCCGAAGGCGACGTGGGCGCGGCGGGCGCGGCGTGGGCGGAGGGGTGGGGCGGGGCAGGAGCGCGCGCTGCGCAAGAGGTGAGCTCGGTGGCACTAACACTTAACTACACGAACTTTGAAAACCAACAAAAGGTGGCTGAACAATTACTTTCCCCTGGGAACGTTGACTCCGATGCGTAATTAGTGTGCGTGCGGCAGGCGGAGAGTGTGCGGGCGGCGGCGGCGGCGCTCCGCGCGCGGCACGCGGGCGCCGCGCTGACGGCCGAGTGGGACGCGGCGGCGCCGCTCGCGCCCTGCCCCGCCGACCTGCGGCTGCACCTCAAGGCCAAGACGCTCGTCGACAGGTGCGCCCACGTTACGTCTCAATATTGCTAACACTTTATGCTAGCGTGAGTGACTGGGTGGTGTGTGTCGCGGCAGGTTGCGCGAGTCGTGGCAGCACCTGGTGCGGGACCGCGCCACGCGCTCGCTGACGTACAACGACGAGCAGTTCCACGTGCTGGAGCGCATCACGGTGGCGGAGACGGCGCGCCGGCTGCGGGCGCTGCTGGCCCGCGCCGCGCCGCTCGCCCGCGCGCGCGCCGACGCCGCCGCCGACTGGTAACACACACCTCGCTCTCTGTCTCACTGTCTCTCTGTCTCTCTCCCCTCTAACTGCCACTTTAAGACTTTTTAACGGTAAATTCCTACTGTAATACCAATTTGATCCAGATGGATCAAAAATCAAAATAATGTTTTTATAATATCTACATTATTCATATTAAGTTAAACGATCTGAAGAAAGGTGCGTGTATGTGCACGTGTGCAGGTACAAGGTGGCGCAGACGGTGTACCTGCAGACGCAGATCCTGGACAAGGACGTGGCCAGCGCCGAGCTGAAGCTGCTGGCGCTGGCGGCGCGCGTGCAGGACGCCGAGCAGCGCACCAGGACACACGTCAGTACAACAAATATACCACACCTGACGATCACTAAAGGGAATGAGACAATGCTCAGTAACAATGATTAATTTCAGCTGAATAATCTGAAAACCGATCCGCCGCTGGAGAAGGAGAAGGAAAAGGAAAAAGTGATGGAGCGGGAGCGGGACGGAAAGTCGGGCGCTGCGGCGGGCAGCGGGCCGCGCGCGGCGCTCAGCGCGAGCGGCGCCGGCGTGCGCGCGCTGCTGGCCGCACACGACGAGGTACCGCCGCCCGCCGCTGTATATTACGATATTATATTTTTCTCTTACATAGTTCTGACATGATCGGACCGGTTATTATGAATGTCCGGATCATATTCAACCGCTAGTGGTACCCTATCCAACTCCGACTCACGACAAACTTGACAGAATCCTTCGTCTACATGTAAAAAGACAAAATCAGTCAAATAGGGGCAAGTCTGGAGCTCGAGCCCCATCGACACATTTTCTGCTGAACTACCTTTCTAATTTAAGTTAGCGATAAGAATAAGCGTATATTTTGTATTCGGTGTTTAAAATGTGAATGATAATATTATGGGGTGCGAGTGTGTTGCAGATCTCGACGGCGGTGGCGGGCAACTCGGCGCTGCTCGCGAGGCTGGTGCACATGACGCAGCAGCTGCCGTAGCGGCCGGCGGGCCCCGCTGTCCCCGGCGGCCCCGCTGTCCCCGGCAGCCCCGGCGGGCCCGGCGTGGTGGACTACTCGGATACGGAGGACAGCGCCGGCAGCGGGTCCACGTCGTCGCCGGAGTCGGCCGCGCGGACCGTCATCTACGAGTCGGCCGGCGACTCGTTGCAGACCGACGACGGCGGCGGTCATCCCCACCCCACCAGAAATAAATCATCCTGCATTTTGACGTAGTTCCCAAGGACTCGGTGTGTTTCCAAGGACTCTCGTGACGCACTGCCGAACCACAGTTCGAAGAATCCTGGATTCGATTCCCAGTGAGGCAGGAACTTGAAGGATTATTTAAATATCTATTCTCGGTCTGGGTTTTGCGCATCCTTCTCTTTGTGTTGTCTGTAGCACCAACGACGTGCGGACTCCTAGGGGGGTACTAGCGAGCATGTAGCTTGTATGATTATTAGTATTACTCATCCTCAAAAGTAGCAATCGGCCATGAGGTACAAGCTGCACTACTCTATACTACGCATTATCAAACAGCGTGTGTTCAATATGACTGAATGTATTATCGTACTGATCTCAGAGATAATTCCTACTACTAACCGGAGACTTGTACCGACCGGCCTCACTGACGCATGCGGCCAAGCTCACCACCAACGTAACTTTGTCGCTATTCGATTATACTACTAGTAGGATATTTAGCATATAGAGAGGGCCCGTAACCTAGCTGACAGTGACAGTAGCGGGCTGGAGCCCCGGCCAGGGCACACGTTTGTGTTGAGTGTTATCGATGTCACATTGAATACTAGTGGTCGGACGTTACTGAGTCGTGAGGTGTCCGCATGTTGTCGGTAATGCCATGCAGCCATGCAAAAAGACAACGATTTTTTCACTAAAACTATTGACTATCGGTGACCTATACAATAATTTTAGTACCTATGTTACGTTGTATAAACTTTGTACATATTTAGGTATATGTATATATATGGCTTTTATTATAATTGTACTACACAACATTGACTTAGCCTAATATTGGCATCCCAATATGTGTCATGTCATTGACATAATAATAATATGCTATGTATCAAGATGAATGGAAAGGGATGTCCAAAGTAATAGTCTAGCTTGACAAACAAGAGGCACTAATTGAAAATGACTTGTTTACATTCATGTCATGTCATCATTTATTTTCATGCATGTCTGACTCGCTTGTTTCATACAGCCATCTCAGTGTATGCCGCTAAACCTTGAGTTCAACTTTATTTTAACGACATTTCCTAAAGAAGAGAAAGTTCGGTATTCGGTAGACTAATTTTACTAGCATTAAGTAGCAATATTTGAAATTATAGTAATGTTTATATGTTATGTAAATAATATAATGTGTTACGATAATAAATGACTAAGAATGTCACCGTCGCGGATTTCCAGGTTCAGCGACATCGATGCAATGTAGTAGCCACTAAGATTTCAATAAAGGCAACAGATCTGTGATGCTCTAAGTAATGATTTTATTAGATAGATAGCGCTGTGCACTGCGAGATGCAACATTGCTCCCGGACTACAGGCCACTGAGCGGTCATTGATGGGTGATGAAACTATTTATAGGGATAACATTTGTTATGATATTATACTGTGGTGTAAGGAAACAGAATAAAAACTGGAATGTATAAATATTTTATTTGGTTACTCTTTCACGTGACTCCTTCGAGTCTCTCACACGGAGATCATAATTATTAAGATTCTACTTAGAATTATTTACAGATACACATTTAGTAATTTAACATTATAATGGTCTGCGCTTATAAAATAATCTAATATGAAAGTCTGAGTTAGACTCGACTGTGGCCTATACTGACATAGTGCAGCGCCGCGGGCCGGCGGCGGCGGGGGATTACAAGATGGTGATCGTTTTCGCTGTCAACATACGTAATGAACAGTATCAAATCTATACAGATGATCAAGTTACAAACATTTTACGAAGGTTCACTGAAACTCTTGAAATTAATACATTGTAACTTAACGCGACCTTTGTATGGTGCATAGCTTTGTAGTATAAGAATTGCAAGCAACATGTAATTTGATGCGAAACAGAAATTTCCAGTACAGAAGACTTAACATAAAATATAATTTTTAAGAATTATATTTCTCATATTTTGCTAATTTTAGTAGAATATCTTTTCAAAAACATCGTATTATTAATTAATTAAATACATTTAGTAAAATAATATAAATATATACAAACTTCGCTTTCGTTCAATGTCGAATGACGCCATCGAACTGCGACTGTAGTTCGTCGCGACCTTTTCCTCGAGCCGGGGTACATTTTGTACAACTATACATACGTCATCCATAACTTGACATACCTAACTAACCATGTAGCCCTGAAAATCAGTGGCTACTGGCTTGCCACGGCCATATACTGAGTGCGTTTTTGTCGTATGATAAAAAATAAATCTTTTTCTTTTCAAAATACTACTTAGGTATGTCAAGTTACGTGTTTACTGGCATCACACGTGGAGCCCGTCCCCGCACACGGCCACTGTACGCTAGGGGTACTGGTGCAGCGTGGTGTGCGCGCGGTGCGCCGCCTGCACGCGCCGGAACTGCGCCAGCAGCGCCTCGAAGTCGATGTCGGGCGCCGCGCCCGCCGCGCGCTGCTCGCTGCCGACACACATCTGTCATTAGTCTCTAGACGTCGGGAGGGTTTAGTCGACATTGGACAGATTCTACTTTGCACATCTAAGACAAGAGTACCTAAGTATTGTAATGAGAATGATTTTTGTCCGTTAATTAAAAGCCTTTCTCCATTGTTTTCACTGCGATTTTTATCTGTGATTACATTACAATTTAAAAAACGTATTTTTTTTAATTGAGACTGTTTCGCGATTGTTATCCTTGAACAATCATTTAATTAAGTACATACAAATCTTTATTTATGTACTCTTTATAGAAACAACGTATCTCAATAAATATAATAGTGTTCACTGCAAAACAGTTTATACAATTCTCTAATTGTTTTTCAGCATCTGTCCAATGTATAATCTGTCCTGAGTAGAATCTGTGTAATGTCGACTACACCGACGAGAGACAGATGGGGCGGGTGGGGCGGGTGAGGTACGTACGGCACGAGGTAGGCGTGGTGCGGCGCGGCGTGCAGTCGCTGGCGCAGCGCGTGGAAGGCGGCGCTCTGCGGCAGCAGCATCAGCAGCGCGAACAGCGCGCCGCGCAGCTCCGCGCTCGCCTCGCCGCCCAGCAGCTCCAGCCGCAGGTCTGCGCTTCGACAAATCTAACTTAACATCGACCTCCGCGATACGCATCTCACTACATCGATAAAACAACTTCTGTCATCGATTTCACTATGGAGAGTGCCCGCCCCAAGTAGTGTCTCCGGTCGTGGTATCCCCCTGTAGTGTGTGTATAGCTTTAAGATACTTGAATCGGCAATGACCGTAGTATAGTGTAATTTATTGTAACAGCATATTAAAAAGTCAGTCAATAAAAGTACATCAAGAACTTCAGTTGTCTCTTATTTACATACACATTAACTCCCTACATCACACCCCGCTGAGCACGGACGTTGACTTCGTCCGCAGGTTGCGCAGGGAGTTATGGGCCCTGGACTGTGCCATCTGATTGATTCCGCTTCTTTGTTATCATCGATGGCATCGAGTGGCTCGTCTGCTCGAATTGGGCGTTTACATAAAAAACAATTGAACCTGCTACTGAACCCTGTTTATTACTCGAGTCCTTGCAGTCTCAATGTCTAACTAGTGACGTTTCACATTCGGTAGCGACCGTCGTGCGCGCCGCGTTACTTACATGCAAATATAGGAGATTCGATGAGTTGCACCAGCTTGTCCACCTCCGTGAGGAACTCCACCGTGATCTCCAGGTCGCCGCTGACCAGCAGTTAAGGTGTGGTGGACTCACAGTGGAACATAATACATATACAAACACTTTACTGATAAATTACGTAAGTTACCTCCGATGATAACTCAAAGAACGAGAAACTATAAATAAATGAATAAACACGTTAGGTAACACAAAAATAAATGAAAGAGGAGATGTAGTGGCAAGGATACAAGGTGGAGATGAGCCGGCGGCAGTGCGCGTAGTTGTGTGTGAGCAGGCTGAGCGCCAGCAGCGCCACGGGCGAGTGGCACCAGCTGCCGTGCAGCGCGCGGAACAGCTCGTGCGTCGACTGTCGACACAACATACATACTCCACTCACTTATATATTAATAATACTAGTTGCGACCGGTTCCAGCTTTTCTGACAGAGATTGTACCTCACTAAACTAGTTTCATGAAATAATTTATCTCTGAAGGTGAATTATCTCGCCGATTTAGAAATACACATAAAAAAATGTTACTTCGTTTTGATTGTGGCATGTCAACATCTAAAATGTGGCACACGATTGTTAAAGAATGGAATGTCAAATTACTGTAAAAGATATAAACGAATACTTCATCTGGAGGAAATCCTTGTTTTTAATGAAAATGTGATTCGTTTTCATTTACTTTTTTTTTTCGTTTACTTTTACTTTAACCTAATTTATTTATTTATTTATTAAAGGTCGCCAACATTCTATACACCATATTCAATTTCGAGCTTACATTACAAAAATGTTCTAGGTGAGTGCTAGAATACTTATAGGCAACAACAGCATGAAAACAAGACATCATATTATATTACATAAAAAATCATATTAAATTAAATATAGGTCAAAAAATTAAATAAAATATAATAAATTTTCAGGTTTTCTACAGATTGTAAATAGTTTGTTTTTAAGGCTATGTGTTGTGTCCAGAAATAGGTCCAGTTCTATGGTTTTTGTGGTTTTGTTATATTCCATAATAATTCTGTTTAAAGGAGAATTTTGTCCCAAAATAGAGTTACATGGTAGAACGTTAATGATGTTGAATTTAGAGTATCTAGGACTCTTATATGTTGTTTAAGAGATATTGTAACGTATATTGGGGCGAGGTGTCGCTAGGTATAGCTAGATGGGCACGCACCGGGTGGTCGAAGGCGCGCAGGCGCAGGCGCGTGGCGTGCAGCTCGGCGGCCGTCAGCAGGATGGTGGCCAGCACGTCCACGAGCCGCGCCGCGAACCGCACGTCGCGCTCCGCCTCCAGCGCGCGGCTCAGCGCGCGGTACACCTCCTCCGCCGGCAGCAGCACGCACACCTGACTGCCACCGCCCACCTCTATACTTGTGACCTTGTCTAACTACTGCTGGAACTAGCTACATCAGTGACCCACGCATGAGTCAATTATATTGGAGTTGGAATAATACGGAAAAATTAAAGTATTTTTTATGTAACTAGGCAACCAGCGACGACACAAGCCACATGATGGTGAGTGGTGACCGTCGCCCGTTAATATCAGCAACACTCTGTTCTGTATTTGTTGTCGGCCAAGTAAGTCAAATATGGAGTTATGGACACAACAACGCGCATGGACGATGTTTGTTGTGCGCAGCATAAACGAAAGGCTGGGCCGGTCGTTCCTCTTAAACCGTGACAGCCGCGAGGGTTATTTCATTGCCTTTTATATACTAAACCAAATATATGTAGTCTGTCTGATGGCGATACCGGATGATGAAGGCTCCGCGGTCCTCGAGCAGCGCCTCGTCGGCCGCCAGCAGCCGCAGCAGCGCGCGCAGGAACTTGTAGTAGTACGGGTTGGACTCCAGCTCGCCTGCCCACAACAACGACAACTGTCACTTGACTCACGACCACGTAAGTT
>DWJN01006681.1:0-10500 GCA_018248895.1 Carystus phorcus | reverse complement strand
ATGTAGACTATGTAACAATTTACAAATAAAATGTAGTAGGTATAGTATTTTTTGTGGCATGTGTGCTTGTGATTGAGTCTGTTGTGTGTGTGTGTGTGTGTGTGTGTGTGTGTGTGTTTATGTGTGAGAGTGTGTGCGTGTCTAATGTAGTGTATTGGAGAGCCTTAGAATCAAAACTGAATGGCATGAGTTTCTTTACGTTCCCAATCGTATGCCTCAAGGTCAAAAAGACTTAACAACAGATCACTGACAGCTAAGAATACTATATGTGCCCGTTTAAGACGAAAGAAGGATTTATCTATTTTATCAACAAAACTTAAACATCATTAGGTCTAAGCATAAAATCTTGGCCAGCAATGCTTTCGTGATTCCTTTGATGTCACTTATATACATATATTGGAACTGCGATCACTCACCATAAAATGAATTATCTACTTGTTTACCAGATATTTATATGAAAAAAGAACTTACAGTATTCGAAATTAGCCTGTTAGCATCCAAAGTTTTTATAACTGCAAAATGAAGTCCTTTCAACTTATTTTTCTTCATAGGCTTTAAGAATTGATCAATTACCCCCTCCTTAACATTCGATTCTATTCCTAAGGATTTCTGTTGTCTTTTTTTACTTTGATAACGATAGTGTCCTTAATGAGCCATATTATTTATGTTATTACTCTGCTTATATTTTTTATTAGTATGTCAAAGTGACTTTATTATAATTTAGAACAGGATTTTTAAAAGAAATCCCAGCCTGCAACGTAAATCCAATCTGCCTAAGTGTATCCTCAATCGTCATTTAGCTCATGCAAAAGCTCCTCAGTCATCTGAAGGTATCATATCAATAATTAAAAAAAAAATTGGCCTATGGCGTGTATTTTTATTCGTATCAATTATGAAATGTTCTTCGCTTTGCTTTGACTCAAAAGGCGTTTTAATTATTGGAGTATAATGTGGTGAGATGATTATATCATAGATAATTACATGAAGCTTATTAAAACCCTCAACTGCTTTAAAATAATTCAATAAACTTAACAATAATTTGCATTATTACGAATAATACGATAGTAAATTCAAGGAACGTTCAGATAGAAATCACACAAAACCATGACAATATCGAAGACGGGATAATCTCGCCAACGTGACTTCATTTCGTGTCACGTAAAATATGGAAGTGGTGTAAATGGAGTATGTTCGACTAATGGATTCTAAGTGAACGATGCTTAAAATGTTGTTAGGGAAAATAATATTTTCAGGAGCTTTGAGGAAATAAAGGTTATTTAAATTGCTATGGAGTGGATTGTATCAAGTTCTATTGGGTCGATACAATAGACGTATTATAAAAATGCTAACAAAAGGTTTGGCATAGTAAGTCTTGATCGGCTGATTAGATAGTACAAAGCTGAATTAATGTTTTCATGTTAGTAATCCACAAAAGCGCAGACGACCCACCGTAAGTGGTCACCATCGCCCATGGACATAATAAATATAACATCATAAATATCACTGATATATGGCCAGCCAAGAAAGAAGAGAGATGAAAGACAGAAAAGTACCAGTACTATTGCTGGCTCTGAAGTTCCCAACTAGAACACAAGGAATTTGACGGCTAACTAAAGCAAGACGGTGGTAGCTAGGCAGGCTTTACTTAGAGATAGTAACCACCATAATAATATACCAGTAATAATATTAAGACTTTTTATTCATATTAGTGATATAATTCGTACGCAAAGCCCTACCACAAAGCAGACAGAAAGGACAGTACTGGCTCTAAAGCTCCCAACCAGAACACAAGGAATTTGACGGCTGTCTCGAGCAAGAAGGTGATAGCTAGCCAGGCTTCATATAGAGATAATAATTCCAATAATAATATTAAGACTTTTTATTCATATTAGTGATGTAATTCGTACACAAAGCCCTACCAAAAGGAGGGCGAGTTCTGTGGCCTCTTATGACGGCATGGGATTGGGCTCTATACTAATTTTAAACCGCCCCAACATAAATATTCACAAACTCAATTATTATATTAAATAACATCAGGTTATTAGTGTAGTGGCAGTCTAATCATATATACTAATTTAACTAATTTTTATATTTACTAAATATATTCTATATCTACTATTCATTGCTAATATTACACCCATATATAAGAAGCTTACGCAGGTTAGTAATGATGTAACACAATTCAATCAACACTATTCAGTCTATGAACGATACTTGCTAGAAACCTGTAAGAAAAGTAAACCAATGTAAAATTGTTATTAACAAAACGAAAAAATAACACGGGTGGTGTTATTTTAACATAACAAAGATACAAATTTAAAAACATTTTCTATCCAAATTATATTTTAACACTAAATGTAAGTAATGTAAAATTATTAAATATTACTTTGTTATACTTTATTTTTGTAGCTTCAATACTGACTGGATAGCGTTCGAGTAAAGTAAACATGGACTTGCTACATTCATACCCGGGGAATATATGCTGTGTTAAACAAACATGTAACTACGCCTGAACTGAGCTGAAGGCGGTCTAATGTATAGAATAAATAGTCTGCTAGTTCTCATTATGTTTAGTTACTTTCAAAAATACCAGACTTCAAAAAAAAAGCTTCAAAATAACATTGGTGCAAAAAATGACTAAATAGGAAAAAAACTGCAATGATCTAAATTCATTCCAAACTTTTAATACTTAAGTGGATTCAGCAGCTGATGATATCCTAAAACATAAAAAAAAAATATCGGATGGAATTTTGAATCTAAATCTTCAAATCCATTTAAATACCCGAAAATTTTCATTTAAACCGTTACAATCGTTTATGAGTACAGTAACATACACGCGAACAAAAGATTTACATATAAATATACGTATATAAGTCTGTCAGTATTCGGTTAATTAATTGACATGTGTTAGCTTGAATTGAAATGCTAAGGTTTGTTAAGCTAATCGTTTCGGGTTTAGTACCAATTTCTAAACGACCGATGCATCTAAATTGTTTAGGTATAATTTCTATACTTCAACTGGGCCCAAATGAAGTATCCCAGTACCCATATTCATTTAACTTGAAATGCTCTGTATCACATCAAATAAACCAAAATTAAGTTCCAAAAATGCAAGTATTAAAGAGAATTCTCTCGGTGCAAGCGTGCCAAGGACAAACTTAACTCGCTCATGTTTACACGAGCTGCCAACTTATGTCTACGTAAAGAGAACAAGATTCTCTAGCAACTACAGATATCGCTCTTTTCAGCGACTTCATACAAAATACAAGTTGAAATATCAAAATGTAAATTGAAAAGAGCTCATTTTGAGGCGACACTTCGGAGTAGGAAATTGCAGATGACTGCGGAGAGAATCGCCCGCAAAAGGGAGCGTTGTGGAAATGCAATTGACTTCTGCGTAAAATGAAATGTGGTGATATTGTAGATAAATAATATGTTTTTGGGATATTATAGCCGATAGCCTTATTAATTGCCTTCAACCCATTAATGTCCTACTGAAGACGGGTCTCTCTTCATTAGTGAGGTGGTCTGAAGCATACTCCATCACGTTGCTCCAGTGCGGTTTGGTGGAGGGGTTAGTGGCCTACCCAAGTGTCGGAAGTTTGAAACCTGCCCGAAAGCCTCCGGCTTGGTTTGACGACTGCTATCTACAATAACAAGCGGAACCGACGGCTTAATGCGTCCTCCAAAGCACGGAAACACTGAAGTAATTTTTACCACTAGCGGCCACCCATCCAGGTACCAACCGCGCCTGCAGTTGCTTAACTCTGTAGTTCGTATAGGATCGATGCGAGCCGCCGGGCTTTGCGCGCTTCTTCATTTATTGCTTATTCATCATCTCCCGGTCCACATCCCATTACTTGGGGACGGCGCTGTATGTCTTTTTCTTCCATTCATCTCTGTCCTTCGTCAGCTCCCCACCCAATCCTTTCATAGACATATCATTCCTCACGCAATCCATCCATCTTTTCTTCGGCCTACCTCTACCCTTATATCCGTCCACATTCAAATCTAGTACTATCCTCGTAATATGACTCTCATCCCTCCGCATTGCATGCCCGTACCACGCCATTTATTCATTTCTTTTCATTTATTGCTTATTACATATTTAAACACCCTAAAGCTACATCATACAAATTACAATCTAGTCTAAAGACTAATGAGTGATATTCATTGAACCTAAATGAATACAGTAAAATAAAGTACGAATGTGTCCAATAACACTTTTCTTATAGTCTATTAAGGCGAAGACACTTTGTACTATAAAAAAGGAATAAAACATTTTTTATATAAGAAAACTACTTCACAAGCAAGAAACTGAGTCGACAAAGTATAATCTACCTACGAATACCTTTGAAGTACGGAGATTTTGCGGATCTTTGAAAGAATTTCCTAAATGTGAGCACATCGTAAAATAAGGAAGCCTTTGTGTGTCGAAGTCGAAAACCGGAGAAAAACCGAAGTTTGTCATCTCCATGAACGAGTATCGGAAACTTTTATCAATGTGCGAACGGATCCAACAATATATCAGGCATAGCTGAGGTTTTATTTCAATCGTTTGTGTCTTACTCGTTGTCCTGGGTGAACGACAAACGCGACAATGCGACGCGATTCGACCCGACGCGAAAGTGTCAAATAGTCGTGACATGCATTCGTGTCCTGCGTTGTCGCCAATCAGTATCATTGCTAATATGGTCGTATAGTGTCGTATTACATCGCGTCGCGTCGCGTCGCCTCACATCACACGGCTCTATTGCTCCTTTATGTATACTAATATCAATGCTTATATCTATACTTATAGAGCTGAAGATTTGTTTGTTTGTTTGCTTGACTGTTTGAACGTGTTAATCTCAGGACCTACTGGACCGATTTGAAAAATTCTTATAGTGTAAGATAGTCTATAGAGGAAGGTTATAGGCTATATAACATCACGCTGTGTTAAATAGGAGAGGAGCAGCAAACAAAAGTATTGCGAAAACTGCAAAATTTTGAGCTTTCCTTGCGTGTGCTAAGTAAGGTTAACTCACTATAATAATTTGTATTTTATTATATATTATTTATGTTATTATATAGTTATATTAGTTCAAAAATAATAATTTATATAGCAAAACAACGTTTGCTAGGTCATCCAGTCTTATATAAAAATAGTGGATGACAAAAGTACGTCATGTAACGTACAATTTCACGTCCATTTATAAAGCATAAACGCGACTCGCGTCAATCTAATTTTTCGCTCAATTTCCCCCGCCGAGGTGCTACGAGGCAATGCAAGTGCCTCATGAGAGCACCCTGACATGAACAATTGACTTGCGCTTGACTGGCTATGCTTCGGAACAAGACGATATTGCTTGTCGACGTACGAAACGGTTTACTCGTACGTTCGTGAATTTGAGAACTGGCAGATGAGCCGTATCTAATATATCGCTTAATTCTATATAGGTACCTATATTTCACTTATATGACCTTCAAATGTATATTGAGAAATCGAAAATAAATGTAAAAACATGTGATATGATGTACAAATATGAGATAAAGCGAACATTTTTTTCTTCTTTAAAAAATCTTCTACAGCTAAAAATGTTACACTTCGTTATTTTAATACAACATTAAAGTTATATAATGATAACGCATACACCCGACCAACTTCACATCACCTTGGAATATTTGTTTGTTTTGGCTAGGCGAATATTTGTCGTACCGTTTTGTAATATAGTCTATAGCCTTCCCCGGTAAATGCACTATCCAACATAGGTTTCTTTTTTCAATTCAAACTAGTAATTATTGAGATTAGAGAGACACAGCTTTATAATATTAATATGGATTTCTACATCTATGATGCGTGCAACGGACGTTTATACCACACAAAAGTACCTGGCCACGAAGCGAACCCGAGACTTCTCGTAAGTTAATACAGGACAGCAATAAAAAAATTAAAAATACTGTTTGATACACATTTCTAATCTATTTCTATTATTTTCATAATAAATATTTCTAATATATTTAATTTTTTCTGCAATGTTATCTGTTAATAATAGTATATCATCGGAACGTTTCCGATTATGTCGATATCGCTATATTCAAGTTAATAATATAAAATTAAATATTATTGAAATTGCACCAGGAACATAAAAATAGCTAACAAAACACTTTGATAACCTTTAAGCATAAAAATAATGTCTAAGACTGAATTCATTAAATTAATTAAGTATAATATTAACAGTAAAAACACTTGTAAGAGAATACAAAAGCAGAAATACTTGATATGCTAAAACAATATAATAAGATTGAATAGATCTCATATTTCACTAATTAAATGAGAAAGCTCTTGGAAATGTATTGGCGTCTCAAATTCAATTTTGTTATATTATCACACTTTATTGAATAGAAACTAAATTTGATGCTCCCATAGCTACAGAAATTATGTTTAAATTTAGCAGAATTAATCACTAACAGATAATAACAACATTATTACATAATTATATTAGAAGGCATATGCCATAGGTTATCAATATTAAAGTCTCTATAGATATACTTAAGCACGTATTTTTTTTATTTTACCACCATTTCCAAAAGATTATTTAACATCGACGAGAAGAAACGACTATGTATATATGACGTATATGTATATATGTATGAATTAATATACAAGCGCCTAATTGAATACTTAATATTCATATTTAACCATCTGTACTTAAAACGGAAGCCGAAGCTGTTAAAACTTCTGACCATTCATCTCCTGTCGATTTTAAGCGCGCTTATTCTGCTAATCCTATGTCGAACACAAATTTTAATACTAAATGAGCCACAACATTTATCTTATGTGGTTCTGTTCGTTTTGTTATGACTGTACAGAAAAGCCACATTATTATAATTAAAAACAATATCAATGTTTAAGGAGTAGATAACTAGATAAAAAGTAGATTATGCAGGCAATGGTATGAAGTCTGGTTATCATCGTTGTTCATAGATATTATAATAGTAACTGGAACGAACCTACCGATGCATTCAGTCACTTAAGTCTAAAATCTGCTTATTTTTCGAATCGTTTGGAAGTATGTCCGCTTCATGTTCTCAATTTTGCACCGAAACTTTTAAGACTGACATGAAATAATGCGAGCTAGCATTAGCTGAGAAGGCATACGTGTTACTTTTGCTATTACAAGTCCTTGGGCGACAGTAACTGACCATCTGATAGCTTGTTAGCTTGTTTATCAGCTATTTCTATTTTATCAACCTTTTGAAGTTCACTGTTGAAGATAGATCTCATTTAATTGGCGTCATTTCAACCGGACTTGGGCTCTCTGAGCCCTGATCAAAGTGCAACCTGAGCTTTGTTTACTTAGACACGACCGCCATTCCAGGACTCTTTGACCCCATCTATGACCTGTCCACCAAGAGATGCAACCTGCCCATTTTCACGGCTAATTACATGAACAAAAACTTTCAAATTCTCTATTCTGGCAACATCATAATACCACATAATTCAAACAACGAAATAACCATTCTCTACTTCCCAGTTCCTAACAGATGGTTAATCGAATTTCATTTCCAGAAATTACTAAACTAACATCGAACTACAAGTAAACTTAGAAGTCTTTGCATAATTCAACTGTCAACTAACTTAATAGCGCTTGATTGCGTCAACTATAACATTATGACGAGTTCATAGCGTGGTTGGTAGTGACCCTTCCTGAGAGTCTAAGGATTCGATTCTCGACCGGGTTAGATATGTGAAAGATAAATATCTGATCGCGATATACTTAAGCGATTTTAATCAAATTTTGTACACCGTGTCCAGTTTGATTCAACTTAAAAGATAGGGTAGCTTATACCTCAATTTATAGTCGCAATATTATTTTTTTGCAAATTATTTGTTTAATATCTTAAAAAGCATTAGTTCCATAAGGTTCTAACAGATGGCGGTGTAAGGTAATTAATTGGCAAAATTGAGTATGTAAACCTTAGTCACGGCAACGGCGTGGTCGGGTCTGTTAAGTTATATTGTTGCAAAACAACATCTGCTGGGTCAACTAGTAGGTAATAAAAAAATAAAATCAAGTGCGTTATTATAACAACGGGCATCCTATCATGGAAATATCTGCCACCAAAATTAGGAGTCGAATAAAAATCATTTATTCATTAATTTTAATGAACATGTAAAAATAATATTTTCCCAAACAGAATTATGTTAAATTCTGTATTTTCTTTAGAACATTCAGTGTCAACGATCGGAAAAATGTCTAAAAATTTAAAAGTGAAATTCAGCAGCGTCTCGTTCGAATCGAAGCCCGATCCTCATTTCAACTTCAAACATACATGATTCCGAGTTCAGACTGCGGGTGAAATATTCTATGAATAATTCATGCGTTATAACATCGAGAGCCGAATAAAATCTCTTCTGTTCATCTCTCTTGTAAGGCACTTGTCATATTCGTAGTATTAGAATAATTTACAAATAGTTTTTTGTATAAGGGTCCTTGAGTTTGAATCAATATAACTTAGCTCCCGATGCTTTGTAACTACAAAAACACTTGTAACCTAAAAACGTCACAAACACTGCCTAGCGCTTTCTTTTGAAGCTCTGTTATATCAAATATAAGCCTATAGACGCTTAAGTTCTTTTTCTATTTGGTAATATTAGTTAATAAGAAAGTTCCCTTTCTTTTAAATGTATTTTAACTTGTTTTGGATGCAGTATAGAAAATCAATAAATACGGTTTCACAGCTTCTTTCTTAGTCATCGTAGTATCTATGATGTCTCACATGTTAGCAACGTCTAAGAGAAATGGTCACATCTGACTATCAAGTTGTCTGTCTGCTCATTTAAAGCTTTGAACTAACCTAAAAATTAATATTTTAAAGAAATTTTAAATATAATTTTTATATTTCGATTGGAGTAGATATAACGGATGTGAAATATGTTTAGAAACTTTATTAAAATCCGCAGGCAATTTCCCGTCACAAAAATATCTTTAACGCCAACACACACAAAAGTGTATGTTGTATTCTAAATGTATTTGTAGGATAATTATGAAACCATAAATAAATGTGAAACCAGGTAACCAATAAGATGAGCATAAGGACGATTGCATTCTTCTACGATGTTCTAACAACAAAACATTCAAAGTTTTCGTATATCATAAACGAATTAGTATCAAATTCGTTTATCAAAACCGTACCGAACAAACCAGCGCACTCGAGATTTTTTATAATTCGCAGGAAAAGTTAACTTAGGTGTTTCTTAAAGTAATCATAAACTTCTCTTACCTAGCTCTTAGGATACGCAAAGAAGTTCCGTATAATGCTCACAAACGTGCAAAGTCTGCTAATAAACCAGCGTGGTTCAGGCTTTCTTATTATTTCTTTCTTTAAATACCTTAAGAAGTCTGTGTCACCGAAAGTAACCTTAATTTATAGGCTAACCTAATAACTATCCTAACCTAATCTAATCTCCATACCTAATTAGCGTCGAAATGAAGCCGGAGGGTATAAAGCCACTGACTTCTATCAGGAACGATCATAAAAATGTAGAATAGGTACCATTAGACAACATTAAGTCAAACAGAACATACGAATATTAGTACTTTAATGACATACTCCGCTCTGGAAATCGTAATAAAATTACGAGTTCTAAAAAAAGAGTTTCTCATCTAGATGACCGCAAAGTAGCAAAATATCATGAGTATAATTATAGGCTACGAACACAGATTAGAGAATATAAATAGATGGAGTGTAGAAAATTATATTTAACATACAAAAAGAAAAGCTGTAAAACGGAAATAAATCTGAATTTCCCTTTCCTCCAGGTTGTAATGTAGAATTGACTAAAAAATGTTTAGTGAAACCGAAAAACGGTAATATTGTAGAGAGATATAACCAAGTTTTCGTCACATCATTACCAACTTATCTACAAGGCTATCCAAATTCTTTCACACATAAACTCCAGCTTCCTTATAAATCAGACATTCCAAATTTGATACAACTACTTAGAGGTATCTGAATTTAGAACGTTATTTATTTCTCAAAATGCTTTCTAAGAGAAAGAGACAGATAATAGTTCAACTAAAATTTTTCCTAATCCTATCTATTCTTCTTGTGAATCTATCGACAGAGGAAATTGTTAGTCTTGTCACGACCGCATTACAAATTCCGAGAAGGCGCCGCGCTAAGCACCGCGAGATACTCTTTGATCCTGAACTGACCTATAGTTTGAGGCCAGTAGCAGGAAGTTTTAAGCCAACCGAAATCCGATGAGAGGCTTATCTTACTCGACTCATGAAATAAAAAATGTATTGTACATCGATTGCTTTCGCCAATGACGATTTCGAATGGAAAATAAAAAATATACAAAACATTTAACACACGATCAAATTGGATATACTATTGACATCATTATTACATGATTATTGTAAATCATTCTTTATTTAACCCTCTCACGACCATAACATGATGGGAGGTAAAGTAATCATTCTGATTGTTTAAGATGACTCATGAGGCATG
>DWJN01006680.1:0-10501 GCA_018248895.1 Carystus phorcus | reverse complement strand
TTTCCCCATATATGAATCACGCATATTCTTGACCAATAGATATATTCTTGATTGAAGTATATTTTTCTTTCTGTGTATATCTTATTTTTTTTCTTTTTTACTTGAGCGCCAATGCATCGATAAGACTATGTAAAACTTTTATTTAACATGCACTATATGTATGTATCTAGGTGTGTATGTAACTATATATGTATGTGGTGTATTTTTTTCGGGTGGAATCTTACCACTCAATTTTGAAGCAGATATTAACCGTTTAGTTTGTATGACAATGCATGGTTAGTTGTGTGGAATCATTCTAAATCCAAGATAGCGGCGCATGAAAGATGGGGTTTTGATATTTTTTGCACACAGATATATCTTTGTAGATAAACAAGTAAATTCAAGAACTTGACTTGATTGTTTTTTTTTTCAAACTAAACAAATAGGTACGAATACTTAAATCTCGCGGCAAACTTTTATGTCGTAAAAACTGCATAATGATGTTATAAGTTAATAGTAAAAATGATAACTGAAGAGTTTACTTTATTCTTTTTAGGGCGTTTAAATAAAAACTTGGTTTTAAATTATTTATTTTTTGCTTTAATTTATTTGTGTTCTTGATCCTTAAGTGACGTTTATGATTTTAAATCAGGTAGCTCATTTTCTCTTTTGTCGGCCCTAGTCATATAAACATATTTTTTTTATTTAAATAATGTTAAAACCCTAAGTCACAAGCAAGGTTGTTTGTGGTGTCATTACATTAAACCGGAAGGAAGCGATTCGGTGCGCACACGCCGGCACGTGCCCACTTCCGCTGCTAATGTGTTAATATAATAGGAGACGTCTCTTCATTTTCTTGTAACGTAATAAATATTCAATAAATATACACTTCCTGTTTCTCACACTATGAGCGGAACTAAGCATTATAGTAAATGCAACATTATCAATAAGCGTTTATTACAACCGGATTGCACCTGTAATATAATCTGATATACCTGCGCTTAAAGCCCGACAGCTCGCGTCGATCCTATGAGGTCGACCGAATTAAGTAAATGAGCAATGTGTGAAACTCGATTGTTTTTCAATATAAATGTTAAAATTGATAAAAGGTCAAGCACGGCAATTTCCCAAATTTAACCATACTACGATAAGACCAGAAAATAATACTTTGACGATTAAATTTCGAAAAATTTAGAAACGCATCCTGACAATTAAGTTTAAATTTGCCGCTTGGATCAATCTAGGTCTGTTATCCAAATATTCATTCTTACATGAACCCCTTTTGATATTAAATAAAAATGATATTCTACGAAACGTCGATAATTGTAACACCACCACAGCTTTTGAGCAGAACTATTCCCACGCAAAATTCATACCCACTGCGATTGTTTGCCGACGCGATATTTTTTCGATTGTTAACACAATAACACTGCGTGTACCATTCAATGGAGGTTTACTAAAATAATAATCGAGTGCCGTCGGCGGAACATCCCCCTACCCGTAATCACAGCCTTCAAAATATGGGATAATAGGGGCTCTAAATCCATAATAATTGGTATTAAATATGGTACGAGCAGCTTTGGGTAAAGGCCCTATCTCAGTGGGACAACATGTTGATAGAAGTAAAAATAAATATAATAATTTAGTATTAATTTTTTTTAGGATATTCTGAGGTAATTAAATCTTCATATTTTAATAATTTTATAAAAAAAAAACAATTAGTGAAAAAATACGCTGATGTGTTTTTTTATAAAAATATAATATTGACGTTATGTTACTTGTAATTTTTAGATCTAAAATACAAGATACTAACATGCAAAACGTAACGTATCAAACGATAATCTTGTGTATATAGAATTTTTAAAAGTTGAACATTGAAATAAACCTTTATTTAAGTTTTGCCTCCATTAAATACCTTTTGTCCCAATGTTTATTTTCTTACTGACACTATTAAGGATGGCTCGACATTTACTCAAAGAATCAAAATTTTCTTATCCTTTGATATTCTTATTGTTAAATATTTTAAACGAAGCGTCGGCAATGTCTGCTAGTACATACCATTGCAATACAAAATAATTGTAGGCGTCATATTTAAAATTGTGGATGTTTTTAATCATATCCGTGCTAAGCAATTTTAGTAACATACAGTAAAAGATACCTTACACATAAAGTTATTAAGCAAACACTAATAAAGTGAAATATCATTTATTTAAAGTGTCCTTTGTTTACTGTCGATCGTACAATCTATCCGCGTATTTTATAATTTACTAAGTGCGACCTTATCGACATAATAGGTGGTGGGCTGGTGTTAAAATCAAAAAGAGCTCATCGCCGCTCCTCCGTTTGTAAGAGCACTTAACTTGATTACGTCAGGCCCTACGGGGTACGAGTAAAAAGCCCATATAAACAAAATGTACGGTAGTTGTATGGGGACGATGGTAACCTAGTAGGGCTACCACTACATGTTTACCACCAATTTAAAGGCGAGTTATTAAATAAGCACCTATTACTTGATTATGCGTACTACATACTACCATAGAGAAACTATACTATCGTATACTACATTTCGCCAACCTCTTCGACGACCTCCTTCCAAATTCCTGGATGAACGAAGCAAACTATAAGAACTCTGTTTTTGTTTATTGACCACGGATCCTTAAAAATTTAAGACCAAAGCTCGCCAAGTCTTCGATGAAGGTTTCTACATAAGCATATGTAATTGTATCCATATTTATAATAAATGAAATCAAAGGAAAAAAGTTGTTGTAATCTTTTGTTATTCTTTAAACTAGAAATGGAGAAGTTAAATAAGTATTATGTGAAATTGGCAAAGTATCGTACGATTCATAATTAAATCCAAAAAAGATACGGAATTCTGAAGAGTTTCAAGATATTTCAAATAACTGTAGTCCTTTAACAACACACACAACTTTAGCTCAAACATAAATTGTGATTCGATTAATAACAGCTTCGATATTACAGCAGACGTGGTTTATTATTTTTTGAAAGGCTGATAGCCCTAGCGGTAAGCCGCCTAGGCACGTGGCGCGCGCGCGACCACGGCCCGTCCGCCCAGTAATTGTAGACCACGACATTACATTCTCTAAAAAGCATTAAATATAGAAAAATGCAACACCACGTCACTTGTATTATTCACGTTCAATGTTTATTAGAGATTAAAATACCTTTTTTAGTTTTTAATGCTTGTAGGCATAGACACAAAAATTTAATTCGATCAACTTTTTTAGGCTGACAAATAAGTGTTACATCCCTTTTACAGAGGTTCATTCAAAAACTATTATACTCAATAAAGTTGTATAAACCAAGTTATACTTGATGATTTAATCTTTAAATTGCAAAAGTTGATAAATATAGTTAAGATGTTATTTCATAATATAATTTTCGAAGTTTTATAGATTGGTAACAAAAACTAATACTGAAATATGGTAGTAAATTACTTATTACCACGAAAATATAACTATCAGATGACAGGTTGGTTGGCTTTGTCCCATTTATCAACATAATATTACAACAATAATAAATGTATAAGTGTTATTCTGCGAACAAACCCTTGCCACGGTAACTATTTACAGCATAATAATTCGAAAAAATTAAGCACATAAATATTTGAGCTGCGCTTAAGTTTTATTTTTATACCTTGAAAATTACAACAAACTAGTAAACAAATTACAACAACTGTAAAAACATAAAATCGGCAAAAAAAGGAAAATAAGTAACAACTTCTTAAAATCCTGGAAAAACTTACGATGTAGGTAATAATTATGTGCAATTCAATCGTTCTATAAAAAAAATAATTATTTATTCATGTTGCATTTTATTAAAGCATTATTCTTAATTATTAAATAAACAGTCTATATAAAATTGGCATCTGAAATATATGAATATAATTTCATGATAGTTGTTGAAATTATACACCAAGATCGGCCTCAGCAATTGAAATTCGACCGTAATTCATCTTTTCAAAGGGTTAATTCCAGTTGACACTATTTTATGTTTTATTTTTTTAATAAATTTTTCTGTAACACATCGAAATACTTAATTATTCTGACCGTGTGACAATATGTGTGTGACGCTGACCTCCTAAACGCTAGGAATTTGAAATTATAGTATTTTTTATTTTATATAATGTAATTAATTATTTCTACAGGAATCAAACTCGGTATAAATTAAGAAGACGATTAAATTAAAGAATAACAAGATAATGTCTGCTTAATCCGCTAGTATTAGATATAAAGTTTAGCTTTCTGCGCTATACTCCACATGAACGTTATGTACGTGTAGATTGCACATTTCATTCTTCTCCGTACAAAATTCTTAAAAAAATATATTTCTCTTTGCGAATTCTCCCTTCACTCACCTTCTAAAGCTTTATTTCTTGCTAGCAGTGCAAGAAGAACATCAGGTGGTGGAGGATCCAATGGATGCATGGCTTCCAGGGTAGTCTCCATAGGACCGTTACGGAGCTCACTTTGCACTTGATCACTGTACCCAGTTTCCATGTAGTCTACGCTAACATTTAACCACTACGTAAACACAATTTAACACCTCGGTTTATCATTCCGTAGACGCTGGATAAGGCATCCTGAACCGCGTAAATTCCCGAACGCGAAGGCTGCGTAACGCGTAACGGGCGTCGCGACGCGGATGAAAGCCTGGCTCACGTGGCGGCGCCGCCCATGCCCGCCCCTCGCTCTACCCTCCCACCTCCCATTGAGAAGTCATTTTTTACCCCCTGAATCTGATAAACCCTTAGGCTAGGGGCAGGCGCGGGGCCCCCCCGCCCCGAACTAATTTGCCGGAGTCGTACGACACACCCCCGATGCTTACATCCATCTACAATATTACTCCAGCACGTTATCTCGCTCGTGGGGGCACTTCGTTCCCACTCATCTGGTAGCGTTCTGAAGGGCATTTTGAAATTATAACCGTAACAGACGATCTTTTTTAACACTTCTGCTTATACTTTCGTTTTGTTTGAAATATTTTACTGACTCCAATTGAAATGTTTTTAGCAACGGGCACTTCGTTGATAGGACTCGAACATTTTCTATTTCAATGAAAAATGTTAATAAAAATATTACTCTAAACGTTTTATAGGCCGTTACATTTCCAGATCGAAATTCACGGATCGACGCTCTAAAGAAATATTTGCAACACGTCAATGTGACTGTAACTTTCAAATATGACAAAGGTCATAATATTAAAGTACTATTTATATCTGATAATTTTACTCGATTTTAATAATTCATAATTATAATATTATTATGACGTCATGTAATAGTTTTGCTCCCGATAATATATTCAAGAGATTTAAGGTGGTTGAATTCCCTGTCTCATTTGTTGGATTATCCACCACTCAAGTTCTCGATGTGGAAATTGACCTAAACAGGTCTGCGTATTTGAAAACGATGTGTGAAGGAAAATTAATGGTATTAATGTATATCTGCTGTTTGTTATAAACACTTTATGGTAACATGATACTTAAAACGCTTTAAATAGTATCTTTAATCACATACATACTATAGTTCAAATACACATTATACTTTATAAGTTAGATACTGTGTTACATCACCTAAGAAAAAACAACCAATATTGGATTCCAGTATTAACTTAGTCCTCATAATAATATTGATTAGCCTAAATTTTTTTTCAATGTAACAATCGAAGAAATTGATGTCATATTTAACTAATATTATTATTTTTACACAAACAGCATTTATTTTGGCAGAAATTTGATGAAGCCCGGGAAGTATCAGCCTCACACAGAGCCTTTCAAGTGATACAAAAAGATGACACCTCTATAGAGATAACATTTACCCCTAAAAATGAATGTATCTCAAAAGCGAAATGTAGTAAGCAAGTCGATAATAGATTTGTTTTCGATTTGCGCCTCATTAAAGTGGATGGGAGTCGTTGTTGCAATAACGAAATGCATTCTGAAGTAGGCCGCTATTATATCAGTGGCAGATATGAATACTGCAATATGTCGCATAATCCTGATGTAATCAATTTTGGTGATGTTACTATTAATACTAAGGTCACGAAACATGTGCGTATATACAATCATGCCAATGTTATGGCAGTACTGCAATATGTAAGAGTGACTGGATTCGAAGTAATACCTCAAAAATTTAATTTACCCCCAAATTCTTCTAAAAGATTAGCAGTTAACATTAAACCTACTTGTTTAAAAGTTAAAAATATAATAAGTTTTGAGATAAGAAATCCACATAACATAGTTGATGAGAAAACAATATGCGTGAAGGATGAAATAGATGATAATTATATAATATATCCAATATCTATAAAGTTAAATGTTTTGTGTCAAAAATATGCTAAAGAAATAGTAGTAGAATCATTACACAAATTAAATGAACTTGATTCTAAATACGCTTATATTAATAAAGAGTTAATTCAACACTTACAAAGAAAGGAAATTGCAAGTAAGTTTTTGAGAAGAGCCGAAATAACACATACAAAGCGACCTGTAAAAGTACATTGCCCAGCTGTAAATTTATGCTTCACAAAAGATATATCCAATCCTGATTTGCAGGTTGAACCAAAAGATTTTTGTAAAAAAATTAAAAGTTTTGTAACTGTCTTTGATTTATTTGACGTAATATTTCTTCCATATTCTATTAATTTCGGAAAAGTTGGATTATTTACATACGGCGAACATATATTGACTATTCAAAATAATACACGATATATAGTTACTATTGAATTTTTAAAAGATAAACATATATTTTATTCCAATGATAGAAAGTGTACATTAAAAATGAAATTAAGTGCATTTAATGAAACCAATTTAAATATTTTTTGCTTTGGACACTCCTACGGCAATTCTTCTGGAACTTTTGATTATATCATTGACCAACAGTTTCATAGAAAACATTCCTATAATCTTCAAGTAGGAAATCCAGCTTTAATGATTTACGATAAAAGTTTGAAGTTTGGAATGGTAACTACGGAAAGTTTCGTAACTTCAGTAGCGGTAAGAATATATAATCATTTTAATTTACCAGTTAACTTCCACTGGGATGATTTCAACTCAGACACTCCTTTTGAAATAATACCTAAATCAGGAACAATATCGAAGCATTCTTGCAAGATTTGTGACCTATTATATATATGTAAATCCACGAAAACAAAAATGCACGAAATAGAATTACAGTCACAAGGGAAAATCCCAGAAAATATTCAAATTGAGCTAAATATTATCACTAGAAAACTTTCTATAAAATTTTTACAACCAGCAGTGATCTTTAAAGACATTCCATTGAATTTAGAGACCGTTGAAAAAGTTAAACTGGAAAATTCTTCACGTGAATTTGCTCTTTTTCACGTCGTTGAACCCTTAATTCCCGGATTCAAAATAGAACCCATGTCTGGTACAATACGTCCTAAAATGATAATAACTTTTAAAATTATTGTAAAAATTCCATGTATTTTAGAATTTGCTTTCGATGTGTGTATTAAAGTTAACAACAAAGAAAACGTGATACTACCTGTAAGTGGAAATGTAGTAGAGCCAAAAATAATAGTGCACCCAAAGAATATTTATATGGCAAGAGTGCCCTGTTTTATGACCACATTTGTTCCGGTTACTTTTCAAAATATAAGTACTTTAAAAACTTATGTAGAAATATTGGATACAGGGGATGAAAATATATTTAATGTTTATATAGCCCATGGAAATGAAAAAGTTAGAATTTTTGACTTCTATGTAGAGGCGGGACAATCGAAAACAGTTTTTATTAAAGTTTATGACATTTTTCGTCGAGAATATGAAATGTACATACCATTTAAGGTAAATGGATTACTTGGTCCACCAGATAGTAACTCACTATCAACTGAGCTTCGATACTATGTTGGAAATCATGAACAGTAAGTCGTGTTTTATTGTGATTATTTATAGTTCACATTATTTATTTGTTTATATTGTAATATTAATCTACCCATATTCAAATTTCAGATACTATGAAAACAATTCAAAAGTTAAATTGAAAAATATTAATAAAGACATAAGTTTCTGTCGTATCACAGGTGTTATAACTGTGCCATGGATAGAGTTTTCTGTTGAGAAATTTGAAATAGACTATAAACCAAACACTAGTAACTCAATTGTGTTCACGATGACTAATGTATCAAAATACTTCTTATTTATCACTATTTTAACATCAAAGTTATCGCCAAATTTTTCCTTGGACTTACGTACGGAAGAAAATCAATCAATTATTAATGAAAGTCAAATGAAGTTTGAATTGTATCGTGGGAAAGAAGTAGAATTTTGCCTTAAATTTCACCCAAAAGGACGTGGAAGGTTTATTTCACAGGCTATATTATATTTGGACAAACAAATGACAACTCCATACTATAATTTGACGTTTATTGGTAAAAGACAATGTCCTGTTATGACTCCCAGTGTTTATAGAATAATATTTCCACCGTGTCATGTAGGTGAAGAGATCAGTCGTATAATTATCTTAAAAATAGAAGTTGAATCAAATCTGCATTCTTTTTCTTGTGTATCAAAGGAAGAAACAAGTTTAACAGTAACACTGGTCGAATCTGTTGTAGTATCAGAAATAGATGCCTTGTATACATTAGTGACTGTAAATATAACGGCGTGTTCCGAAGTTGCATATACTCGTAATATGATATTAAATTTTAATCATGATAGTGGCTCTTGTTGTGATGTTGAAGTAAGCTTTTGTTTCACTTATTGTCCTTTGACTCTACATACAAATTGTTTTGTTAAGCCACAAGACAATCCTTATCCATACTTTCCTTCGCCTGATCAAAGTGAATTGTATGAGTATCTAGAAACATGTTTAAAATTTCTGGAAAAGTGGATGTTTCAACAAGGCTTTCGTAGAGACTTATTCCCTGTGATTCCTGATACTTTTCACACAATCTCTTCTGCTATGTCATCTCAAAGTGGAACTAAAGCAAAAGGTATGAACGTTTCATACTTGAATTTTGTACGGAGAATAGCTGGACCTCTTATGAAACATATTCATAAAGTGTCGTAAGTATCAAATCTTTCAATATTTTGATTTACTAAAATAAGTATATCAATTAACAAATTATCGTAATTTTTTGCAGAATATTTGGTGTAGATGAAACATTTAAATATGTCAAGGAAATACATGATACTTACAGAGAAATAATAAATTTGTTGAGATCTCGTGGTGCTAATTTATGGATACTTCAAGCTAAACTACTCCTAAGCTATGAGCAGTTTACCATATACGCAGAATATGTTACGCCAAAAAGTAACGCTGACATTATTTTAACTGAAGAATTGCTCTCAAACGAAATCTTATTTGATAGGTTAAATAAACAGAGCTGGATAGATTTTATTATTCAGAGTTACAAAGTTTTTGTAATGGACAGCTGTTTTTTTGAATGTGTTTGTGTTAGTTCACGATCAAGAGATGTTATTAAAGTTATTATAGATTGGTATAATGAAAACTTATCAAAACAACATCAAAAATTGCGAGGAAAAGATGTTCCTTTGAAAACAATTTCCAACATTACTTCGGATTTATCAGATGGGATCGCCATAATATCATCAATATTAAGCTATTGTCCTTTTATGGAAAGCCATTTTATGTTATACTGTGACATCAGAAACCATGATAATACCTGGGAAAGTATGATTATTAATAATGCGTGTTTAATTATCGAAGCTTTAAACTATCTCAGACTTAACTTTCCTATTAGCAGTAAAGATTTTCTTCGACCCAATTTTTTAATGATGCTCTTTTTATCAATTCATTTGTATATAACGTTACCGATGTTCAAACCCAGAGATTTAATAAAATTTAATCCCCCTCTGTTACGAAGTTCAACACGGCAAGTAGCAATTAGCCCAACTAGTCAGGAATCCCTTATTTTTACTTACTTAGTTCTAAATAACACCAAAAATAGTTTCATTGTCGAAAAATCCGCTGGAGGGGAGAACGGTAAAAAAATGTATTTGAGTGTTAAGTACGTCGCGAACTTTGTTGAGAAAGAATCTGCAATGCTATTAGTTCACGGATACAATAAAACACGAATTTTTGATACATACATAGTATTTTTACTATCTGGACAAGCGGGGTTACTAAATCCCGTAAGAAAATGCAAAGTAACAGGACCACTTTATCGCCCTAATAAAGTAGACGTACTTGTATCCTCACCGTTTGCTATTCCTGCTACATATCAGTTACATATAACAGATACTGAACCAACTAATCCTGTAACCTTTGAAGAAGACTTAAAGCCAAGATTTTATGTGAGGCGGCTGAACTTGATCGACA
Source organism: Carystus phorcus (assembly GCA_018248895.1). NCBI lineage: Eukaryota > Metazoa > Arthropoda > Insecta > Lepidoptera > Hesperiidae > Carystus > Carystus phorcus. Next base: position 194 of record DWJN01006680.1, on the reverse strand, counting down.
AAGAAATTAGTTTAAGTGGTTTACCAAAAGAAAGTGGACAGGAAGTCCAGGAACATAAGCTATATCTACAAATAATATGCCTCAGTACTCAAACTGGTAATACTTGGATATGGTTTAGAAGTGATGTTGGCGAATTCTTTATAAAAGTGCCTACACAACCTCATTGGGACTTAGCAAGAGACACATTGCAAAGC
>DWJN01006679.1:0-10502 GCA_018248895.1 Carystus phorcus | reverse complement strand
TGATTATTCAGAAATTATTCGCTAATCAACGTTTCAGAAACTCGAATTGCCTTCATAGAACTTTCACGTTAATATGCATGTTATATGTACGAAATTTTGGCAAGCCTTTCAGAAACTGGCGGTTAATGTACTAAATTAATACAAGTTGTAAGCCTAACAGAATTAGGATTTACATATTATAGTTTTAGACGATCAAGTAAGCAATTCTTTTTATGTGACAGTATTCCAAACTATTCACATTAATTGCCCTCAGATCATAAAATTACTCATTTTATTATTAAATATTTTGATGTAATGTTAATCTTTGAATCAATTATATGTGATCTATTGAAATGTTAAAATTAAGAAATTTTAATTGATTATATTAATATGCAACGCAATGCATAACACAATATTGGACAGACCTTATAAATAAAAGAGTACTCACTGGTAATATCATAGACAACAACGGCTACAGTGGAGTCTCTGATGTAGGAGGGTATGAGGGAGCGAAAGCGTTCCTGTCCTGCCGTGTCCCACAGCTGCAGCCGCACAGTACGATCCTCCAGGTACATGGTCTTTGACAGGAAGTCAATCCCAATTGTTGCCTTTCGTAACAAACAACACTCATTAAGTCATATAATAATACTAAATCTAACAGCCACAGAATACAAAATATTTAAGAAGTTTTATTTGAATGTTTTTATTAATTAATTTAGATTTTGTTACAAATTATTTATCATTGGTTTCTATGCGTTTTAGAATAAAACAAGATATTTTTTTTTATTTACAATATACTCAATTAATCTTTATTTCCTGTGATGGAGCAATTGATTTAGAGTCATTTTATTTATACTGTCGATTTAATAACTATGATAATTAGATATCTTCAATTAATTTAGTTATTGATACCTAAATGATGTCTATAACTTCAAATAGGGAAATACTTGAAGATTTTGTAAAAAACAACTTGGAATAAAATTTAACAATTTCATTTAATTGAGTATAAAGAATAATGAGAAGTAAATATAGTAAACAATGAGTCATTCTGAAACAAACTTTTATTGTAAAGTCAACTTTCTTTATAAACTCTGTACAACTGATTTGATTCTAACCATTCAATATTTTTCCTACATAAAAAATCATAACAAAAGTTTAGCAGACATACATTTTTTAAACAATCTGTTTCAAAATATATGTATGTAAACATTATTAAATCTGCTTTTAACATGAATTTCTTAAAAATGTATATAAAAAGTACAAGGGGTGCAGAATCAGGCTAGTATTGGTATAAAAAAATTAAAATTATGAAGACAATTTTATTGATGATCAGGCATTAGGCTAGAGATCTTTACCAGTAGAGGTTTACCAATAGTAAATAAGGCATGACTCACCTGGTATGTGTTGTCGAAACTATCGTACATGAACCTAGTGATGAGCGAAGTCTTCCCCACTGCGAACAAAGGTTTCGTGTCAGTGCACCTTCCGATACTTCAATCCATAAATAATCGTTCTGCTATCAATCAACACTCAATATAACGGCAATCTCTGCGTGGGAATACGCTGAGGCAACTCGAAACAGTCGGTTCTCAAGAGTAACCTACATCGCTCTTACGGTAATGTCATAAGTAACTGACAAATAAAAACCACTGTTAACTCCCTATAGTATTAAGGATATATATTTTCAGTAGTTCGATAACATCTAGATAAAATTCTACCGACAGTAACATAAATTCGAAAACTATGTATTAAAAATGTACGACCTAGCAGAAATTCGTTCGCCACTTACCGCTTTGCTCTCCGAGGAAAACGAGCTTGAATTTGCGTAAAGGATTGCCGAATTCACCAGACGCAGACATCGTGAACGTTTATAAATTACTTATTACTCTAAACTATAATTTCACAGTAATTCTTATCACAGAAAACTACATGAACAATGACAGAACGGGCCACTCCTGCGGCACACGAGCGCAGCGCCGCCACGTTACGGCAGACTGACGGCACAAGGAGTTTAGCCAACTCAGCAAAATAAGTTTGCTTTATTTTAGTTTATCACCAACAAAATTTATATTTCAACTATTTGACAATAATTTCTTATATATTTAAAAGATATTATCTTATAAATCTAATAACAATAGTACACAACAAACCTAATTTTTATAATATGATAGATAGAGTTTTACTCTGTGGTATACGTGTCATAAAGTGAACGCAACTTAAATTTAAAAATGCTGGTGTCATGGATAAAGTTCTGATTTCGGTGAGCATAATTTTAGCCTCTGAATCTATCTATCTGTGCTATCTATGCCTGGAATATATTACGTACTCTGTGGACCTGTAGATGTAGCTGTGAGATGTAGTACAGTCAAGAACACAAAAATCTTATATTTACACAGTCAATTGATAGGGTAATTCAATACAAATATTCTGTCACTACTGTATTACTGGTAGAAAAAAACACAAAACTCTACAAAGCAGTAACTTAGTATATTAAAGATTTTAATCTCGCACACCTCTAAAAATTACTTTTGATATCAAAATATTTTACAAAAAGGGAGGAGGTGCTCAAATCCTTTGTATTTTTTTATGTGTGTAGGCCAACAACTTTTTACTGGTCGTACCCATTTTTGATGATTCTTTTTTATTCGTAAGCTGGTGCATAGCAGTGTGATATAAATTTGAGTTATCCATAACGCACATTTACTTGATGCGTATGATTTAATTAATTTAGGGCGGTTTTTTTTGTCCACTGACAAAGCGATATTAAAAACTGCCTTCCAAAAGAAATAAAGTAATTTGAAGAGGGAAGTTGTTAGGGGCTGTTGGTCGAAATCAATTATGGGAAATTGGCACCAACTTCCTAAACAGTTTGACTCATCAAATTATTTTATTCTATTTGATAAAAAACAGTAAAACTAACTTCAAAAAGACTAAAATAATTTGAAGAGGTGTTAGGAGCTGTTAGGTGCCTTCGATAGAGATGAATTATGAAAATTGACACAGACTTTCTAAACAGTTTCCCTCATCAAAATTATTTTATTCTTTTTGAAGGTGGTTTTAAAGTTATTATTGCCGCAAAGGCTGACAAATTGCATACAATATTGATGAAACACTTTAGGTTGTAAGTGTCACATAGGCCGATTAGAGAAATTAAAAATGAAATTCATAATTCTATCTGAAAGAAGAATGTTGCTACAATCATCAAACTAATGAATTTATGTATTTTTTTATTTAATGGTTTATCTTATATCACAATAAAAAGGCAAAATGTAACATAATTTTTTTATTACATAAATTACACACATCAATCTACAAATTAGGTATAACTTCAAATAACTAAAATATTCCAACTTTATATTACAAATACAATGTAGGAGACATTCATTTATAATCTTAGAATTTTTTACTCATATATAAAGCTATCTTGCCCGTATAAAACATATTTACAAGACATTACTTTAGTTAATTTCTATCTCAATGATTTTGCTGCATTTAATTTATTATAATGAAAATCATACTAATCCTAGTAGGTTAAGTTTCAAGTTGATAAGCTATACAATTATTATTCAGCAAATATGAAATAATACTATGAATTTTTAGAATACACAATATGCCAAAACCCATTTGAATTTCCTAATAAGCGGATATACTACAAATAAAAACATGGATGTTCACCTTTCATCCTACTCATAAAATTAATCCATGGCAAAAAAAATGCAAAAGACATTAAATACTTGTCTCTACCTTCTTATTTTTGTATAAGAGATACAGAATATTCTATTCTTTTTTTAAATAACTATACATCACTGAACTTTCTAAACAGTTGTATCGATTTTGAGGATTATTTGACTTTATAAGTGACTTCGAGAATGGTTTACACTTTTACAGTCACAATTTGGTCAGCTGCAAAATGATTTTATAATTATGTACTTAATTCGATTTATTTTTGTTATGTGGTAATCAAACTCGGTATACACGTTCAATATGAGCCTATCATGGTAGAACATATGTTGCAGGGTAACAACTGCCAAATATATAAATTATGAAAACTTTTACTCTTAATCTTATACAATTTTTGTCTCAAGCAGGTTAATATGTAGATGTAGCTTTTTTGAACATTCTGTGATTTATATAAATATCTTAATAATAATTACAGGAATAATAAATAATTTATTTAACATAAACTAAAGTAGCAAATTGGTACTTACTACAAATATCACAATTCAAATCAACATCTTTTATTACATAGCTTACTGTTATTCCTGATTAATGGTTTATACATAGATTGAATATAATTAGGCATTCTATACAAGCCATAGACAGCTGGCAATATTTAAAATACAATTTGGCAACACAAGTTGATACTTATTTTGAATGGCTAACTATAGGTTGGCATATTGCAGCCAACTTGTTGTAAACATCACAAAAGTTTGTTTACTTATGAGAACAAAATAAAAGTACAGAGATTTTTTTAGCAATCTCAATAATTAATCGAATTTAAATGTTAAGTCAGTTTTTAATGGAATTCTGCTGTTTATGGTAGAAGGTTATGGTAGATATCAGTTAATATTAGGTAGGTATTTTTATATATTATACTTTGTTGTTCTTTCGCATTCTACATTTGTATACAATCCCAGAATTGTATAAAGTAACATGAATGCTACCAGTTTTCTACCATTTTTATTCAAACTGACAATCTTTTTGTTTCAACAAGTAAAGAGAATGGTGTGGAACCAGCCATATAAAAAAGTTCAGATGTTGGTCATTTTGGAACAATCATACATTTTACGTCTTGCATCTAAATCTAAAAAATCAAAATATTGAATCCTTCAAGGTGCATGTCTTCTGGGTGGATACATGTTTTCTTCAACAACTATTACACCACATAGCAAATCATAGCCAGTACGATTAAATCGGAACACAAAAAAGATAATGCATATGGGAAACAGTAGAGAAATTAATAAATTCTTTATGATAGATCTTACTAAGGAGGTACCAAAAGTAAGTGGTGTGCCTGGATATAGGAGCACAGTCTCTTTGGGTCGTCCTTCTACTTGTATGACGGCGGTGGCTGTAACCACTCTTAAACCCATTAATGATTTGCCTGGAGTTGCTCCCGGAGTCCTGAAGAAACTGACGCTTAAGCAAAATGCCTGAAAATATACAAATATCTTATTAAATTAAATAGTTAAAAATTAATTACTTGTAATGAGCAAGTTGAATGTAAACTCTTAATAAATTTAATAGTATCTGCTTCATTTGACTATAGACTTACTGAATAACTTTCGTTTAAAATGGGTTAAATGTAAATTAGAGAATCCATTTAAGGAACATATTACCCAATTGGACAGACAAAAATGAATCTAAATCCTAAGCGGCTAAACCACATTATTTAAGATTGTAACTATGAAACATGAAATTCACTAGAATACCAAAGAGTAAAATATACATAAGAATATTATTACCTCATATATGCATACAAAAATTCTAAACATAAGTTCAAAGTACAAGATTTCTGTGGTGAGGTCAACGGCATATTTATAGTCTTCATAGTTCTCACTTAGCTTCTGGAGGTCAAACTTACTGATATCACTGTAAGTACAATAATTATTGAGTTTAATAACAAAATAAAAATGTCAATGGAAGACCGTAGTGCATCATACATGATAACAATTCTTAACCAAAAAATGATTTCAATTGAATCAACGCAAAACTCAATATTATATTCATTACCAATAATGCATGCCATCTTTCTTAATCTTATAAATTAATGTTTGACTATTATCCCACCTGATGGTAAGTGGTAAAAATATGGTAAGTAGCATAATATAGACATATCAAGTAGCATAATAATAGTTAGTCATGGACTGATAATAAATGAGCGTAACATTAAAAAATACACTTTCAACACAACAAAGATTTGATAATCACTATAAAATATTGTAACCATTAAGTATGTTATATTACATAAGATTACTTACATAAGGTCAAATACATCAACAGCAACAAGTGTAATAAACAGTTTCAAGATGAAGAGAAGCACAAAGTCTATTAGCTCGGCAATAATTCTTTTGTGGAGCGGAGGAATGACATATTCATATCCACCATGCCGATTTATTACTGTAATAAAAATAGAGGATTTTGAATTAACCAGTGCACAAGTAAATACTTAATCCTTTAGACTACCCATGATTTGTATAATCTTTAAATCCAAAAATATATTTATTAAAATATCATTGATTTCATAATTTGACACGTAATTTGTAGGTAAATATAGTAAGATTTGTTTGTTACATTGCGAAAAATCAATAATAGCAGCTACTTACCATCAGCGGGGTTTAAATGAGCCTCCTGTACAGGTTGATTTGGTAACCCAGGCCGTGGTACAAATGGTAACTGAAACGGGAATTGTTGTCCCTGAAACTGGTAGTTATTATTTAGGAGCGGCACGTTAGACTGATTGTTCTGGAGGCCTTGGAACGTCATCATGTAATATGGAAAACAATTCGACAGGTTCTGATACAATTGGGCTTGATGTATCCATACTCGTAGGGAATTACAATAGGACTCTCGTTCTGATAAGACCAAACTATTTTGACCGGCTGTTGGAAGTTCTTTATCCTCGGTGTTAGCTTCTGGTACATTTCGTTCGGTTAAATTCTCGGTTTCTGCCATTGTCGATTGAGAATGTAGTTATATATGATAAGGTGTTTGAATTACAAGTCAGCGGCAGTTATTCCAACTGTTCTTATTTATGTTGTTTCCTCGTAAATAAATTCTGAAATAATTATGAGACGAATAAGGTACACGTCAGATTTGTAAATAGCAAAAACGAATTTATTGAATAAAATAATTTTGATAACATCAACAACCACAGACAATACCACAGATGTCTTAATACTCGTCTCCCTTTACGTAGTGTATTGTCTATTGTCTTCGGTCCTACAGAAGGCACATAAGTATTTATTGATAATATGTCCTTTAGTTTGTTGGTGCATGGTTTAGATTTATTTTCTTGTAGCCGTTTAAAATTTGAAAATGATAAAAATGTAATATAAACCAAAATTATGGGCAGAACTCGTTATTCAATAGTTCTGTCTCATGTGGCTACGCTCACCAAATGTCTATACCTTTCTCTGTTTGTAAAAAAGCTTAATTTCTCTACTCAGTCCACAGACTAGGCAGGTAATACTATTTACTCAATCTGTGGCAAAATGTTCGGTACGATATGATTTAGTCTACATTGACGACACACCGTTTGAAATTAGTAGTCAGATTGGTAGTATTCTCCTGTCAAAAGAAAAGTGGGATTGTTCTCATCTGCTATTATCGCGAGTTTGATGTTACGAAGTAATTATAATACTTTCGGTCGTTTTAAATTGCCGTGATAACGTGTCATACAAAATACGAAGTCCAGTGGTCGTGTTATATTGTTATCAAGTGACTATATTAGCTCCATAAATCAGTTGTGAATAGATCTAATCTGTAAATATTTCTATACACCAAGAGCTATGCAATGTGGTCAACAGGATATTAAGAAAATATTTTAAAGGTTGCGGCTGCTAACGGTGTTACCAAGTTGTAAGTATTTTAATAATTTTATACGCAAAGTAAAAAATTAAGTTTCTAACGTCGGCCGATATACCCAGCTTCCTAACGTATTTTCATCTTATGTTTTTACGTTAAGCGGCATGAAACGTATTTTATATTTATAATTATAGTTTTGCCACTCGGTATCGTAATTACTGCCACACCAAAGAGTTAAACAAATTGATAGTTTTAGCAGGTTTAAGTTTCTCTGCCCAAAACGGTCAAGCATTATGTCCTAAGTATCTAAATACAAGCGCATTACAATCGTTACGAAACGTTGGCTCTCGTCATATCTGTGAATTACGCCCATATCTTGTTTACTGTTCTGATAGAAATTCTTATCTTGACAAGATTTTCCATTGATAATGGTTAAGTAAATCACATGCTGTCTAATTTTCATACAATGATTTCATTGAAGTAATCTTGACCCTGTACACTTTGATGGTGGTGATGCCTTCTAAGAAAAGGGTTCCATCATCTGTAAATTGTAGGCATTCATGTAGATGTACACTTATAGGCCTAAGTTTTGTTAACTTGTGTAAAGTATTAATTGTGTATGCCAACTTTTACCAGTCTTATCTTTGTACATATATTATAAAAAAAAATTTTGTTAAACATCACAATTATAGTTGTTAGACATACTTGACCAACAGAACATCATAATTTTATATGTTTTTTTACAAAAATATATTTCTTGGAGAGAGAAAAAAAAGAACTGTGAACTTACTTTTAAATTAGCCTATTTTTTAGTAATATATTATATAGGTACTTCTCAGAACTTCTTTGCCTTGTAAAATAGAACTATGCCCACTCATTATGCTATTGCATTATCATAGTGAACCATTGATGTCTGAGGCAATTACTTAGTCCAAGAAATGTAATTAAGTTACTTGGCAGAATGAAACATGCTCTCTATTGGTTTCTTATATTTGATTTCTCAGATGAGTAAGTTGCTTGTGGTTTATAAATGTATTTATAAATTATATTTTTAAAATATTTCCTGACAAATCTTTTGCTAATACACTTATGAAAACAAAAATAAATATAAGTTTTTGTACTGACTAAACCATACTTTAATTTACATTTCACCTGTAGATCTTAGTTTTTAGAACATGTTATATACAGGTTGATATTACTGACTAGAAGAGAATATGTAATTCTGATATAGAGTAATCATTATGATTACTTACTATCTCAGTAGCAATTTATTTGCAGCTACAAGTTTATATTTGAATGTGATTCTGAAATACTAGTGTTATCATAAGCACTGTGAGTAATATACTCTGATATTATCATGATAATTTGTATTCAAAATCCATATTGCTGCTGTTATCAATCAAATTGTCCTTTTAATGAAATAAAAGAATGTAATCAGTGTAATGCATACTCATAAAGATGTTATATAAAATTGTTTCAAAATTAATTTCACTATATAGCACTTCTAATAAAATTGTAGCAGTCTAAATAAAAATATATATCAGTGTAACTTTATTATGTGTTGAGTGACCTTTGCAATGGCCTGTCACATTTTTAATATAGATCCAGAAGTTAGACCTTAAAACCAAAGGATTGGCATAATAACATAAAGCTAGTTGATAGTGACAATGGAGAGTTGCAAGGTGAGTCGAGTAATACGGCGACAAAGTTACTGTAACAAGTATTTGTTTGATACAAAGGGCGGCGCCGCACGTCCTAATTAATATTTACAGCGCACGCGGCGTGTTTCTTCCGACGCACGACGGCTGCATAACGCGCTACTTATTCACGACTATTATTGCTAGTTTATCAGGTATTAGTGCTAGTTATCAGGTATATACGAAATAATTTATTCTGTATTACACAATTTTTTTCGAAATTTAGACACTGAACGTCATAAATAGGTATCGGGGCCTCTGAAAAACAATAATCTTTGACATAGGAGACTGCACATTACAGAGTAGGATCCTAGAATAGGAATGACTATCTATGTGATCTATCTGATATACATATGATCTATCTATGTAAATTAATCTTCGGCCGGCATCCGTAGTTGGAAACTGTTCTTTTTTTATTTTTATATAACTTTCATTTGTATAATTTCATTATAGTAGTTCCTATAAAAACGAAAAAAGAAGAAAAAAAACGAAAAAAAAGACTTCATAAGCGCTATCTCCCGGTCTTATGGAACTTCGGCGTCAAAATGACTGGCCTAAAGGGTTAAATTAAATATTATTCTATTTAATCGACCCCATCCTTGGATTCGTTCCGAAGAGTTTTTGATTTCGTACATATCTACGTAAGTCACTTACATTCATAATAAAATTATGTTATCGAGTGGTGATTTTGAGTGCCTTGAATAGTGTAATTTACATATCAATGTATGCCAGTATAATCTGGTATCAAGAATAAACAGTATGAGTGCGAAAACTGAACCTTGAGGAACGCCAGCATTATTAAATTTTATGTCGAAATATTGACCGTCGACATGAACAATGATCGCTCTGTCCAACAAAAAAGGTATATCCAATTGAACACACTCTCGAAAAACAGAATGATGGTAGTTTTGTGTAGAAGAGCCCTGTGTTGGTCGTAAACTGGGCCCAAAAGTACCACTAATTTCGACCCAGTTCTAGCAGGACGTGACGCGGTCATCAACGTGACAAAAACCGTAGTGTCAGTCGCAGATCACCTGCTGTTCCTCCGAGTATCTTTTGTTTTATTTGTCGAGGGGGAAACCTTGAAAAGGTACCCGGTGCCGTGGGAGTTACACAGGGTTATGTGGGATTTTTCCGCACTAAAACACCCCCCCGGTGGCCTGACTGAGCGTCTTCTCGTTACGCTGCCACCCTGGTAACGATGGTACGCGACCTTACTATGCCATACCATTGTCCTTCTCGGGGTTGGTAGTAGGCGGTTCGAGCTCCCACTCTTGCCGCCCGCAACCCCGAAAGGTA
>DWJN01006678.1:0-10503 GCA_018248895.1 Carystus phorcus | reverse complement strand
GGAGCACTAGGTAAGTCGCTAGCCAATAGCCTAATTATTTGAATAGCCGTATGATATGTATATCGAACTATTAAGTGCCTGTTTTTGAGTAGAGTCGTGGGGCCGACCGAACCCCTTTTTACGATACAGTATACGTTATTAATTTTTTTGTTTAATGTTGTTTTTATGCTGTTAAAAAAGCAAATAGTCCTTTTTTAAATCTTTATAACATAATTTGACAGCGAATAGATTTTTAATAAGGCAATTGCAGACTAAGAGAATGTTTAATTTGATTTCAATTAAATAAATTGTTTTGGTGTAATTAATGTTGATTATCTATGTCTTTTGTAAAAATACATATATACATACACTAGATAACTCTTACGAACTTCGTATCGCCAACAATAAAGCGTGCAATATAGATAATGTGGTAACACAACACTTAACTTTAATAGATGAAGAGGTTTGACAAATCGGACACTATTTAATACCCTCACACTATCCCTCTCGATTTCCCTTTTCTTTTGGCAGATATTTTTTATTTGTAATTCATGACCATTGAAATAAAATGTAATTCAATTAAAGTTCGATAATTATCCCTTGGGACCCTTCTACCGGGATAAAAAGCATCCTGTCTTTTAAGTTGGACCAAACAATAGATATTTACAAAATTTCATTAAAACCGGTTAAATAGTTTAGGAGTCCATCGCGGACAAACATCGTGACACGTAATTTATATATATTAAGATAGTACCCCTGCCGCGTTTGTTTGTAAGCTATTTAGCCGCATCCCTTAATAATCCTAATTAAATTACCTAAATTCGTAAGATCCCTTTAGTATTTCGTGTATATTATAATAATAATATAATTGTCTTTTACACCACACAATTTAAATAAATATCTTAGGAGTTATTCTGAAATTAAGACTTGCGCGATAAATAAATTCAAACGATTTTGTACTTATGACACGCGTGATATAAACATGAATGAAATAATAATGAAAAATTTAATGTTGAACTTTATGTAAATTTACAAAGTAAAATACATACGGAAGTGTAGGTGGGTCGCTAGTTATATATATAATTTTTCTGTAGGTACATATATCTCGCTTATGTGATTGCACCGATTTTATAAAGTTTTTGATGTTTGTTTAAGTGGATTCGAAAATGGCCTAGATTCACAATTTGATTTAATAGAAAAACGTGTCAAATGCGAACCAAATTCTACTCCAGATGTCGACTGCAATGTTACGCAAATTAAATATACCTAGTTAGGCCCTACACAATAACCCAATTAAAAAATATATGGCTATAGTAGTACATAGAAACTAGCATGATTATTAACCTGTTTGTGCACGTTGCCAATTTTTATCAAAGTATAATAATAAATTACAGTACCTATACAAAAACAACTTCATTGCCAAAACTAGTATACAGTTGCTTTGCGATCGGTAAGGTGTGCAGTCGAAAACATAATAGATGCAGACACCGTACAAAATTTACCAATCCTGATTTTAGATTCAAACCATCCGTAATTTGAAGTGCTGTAACTAGATGGCGTTTATATTGTATCTGAGTTATATGTACAACAAAGTTACAATGTAAAACAATTTAAATTAATAAACAAATATAATACAGGAACATGTGAATTCTTAGAGATATAAATTTGGCATCGTTTCTTTGCGCATCGAATGACAATCACACCGATCAATGCGCCAAAGGTCGTAACCTCATAAAGATCATTAATGAAAACCCGTCCATAAAACAGATCAAGATCGCATCCGGGCGTACGGCAACGGCGAGTTATTCCCAGCGCGCGGGTCGGGTGAGCGGGGCGGGGGCGCGCGGGCGCCGCGCTCAGTGTGTCGGCGCGCGTCGCCGCCGCCATGGGCAACCAACACTCCGCCTCACACGCTGTCCTCAAACCCAGGAAGAACGTGCATTGGAAATCCGCAGGTAAATATCGGTTAAAATCGCCAACCTATACTCGCTGGGATTCACCGACCTGCACCCTCCACGTGTACTCCAGACGCCGACGTAAACCCCCGTCTACATAGCTATTTTTAAAAAGACCGCTCGCTGCGAATCTCATAGCGTGGCACAACAAAACAAATCGTGACGGTCTGCGTTCATGTAACGATTATCACGCGTCTAATTTTGTAGGCGGTATAATGCCAAATCGTCCCTTACTGATGGAACGCAGTTTTTATTGAATCGAAAGCAATTAACGCCATCGGTTCAAGAAATTTTCTTCTGACTCAACCAGACCTTTTCTTATTCTAGGAAGACCGGCGGTTCCGGGAAAACCGGACATCATTCCGATACTATCGGAAGACGAACCGAATACGATAACGTTGCGATGGGCACCTTCTGCCCACGATGGTGGCGCACCATTGAAAGGCTATCAGGTGGAGTGCAATAGACTTGGATCGTCGGAATGGATACGCACGGCACCACCAATAGTATTGCGACCAGAGTTAGTGCTTTCCGGTCTCGAACCTCCTCACCGCTATCAGTTCCGTGTAGCTGCAGTGAACGTTGTTGGCCGATCCGAATATAGTGAACTTTCAGACGTATTAACAGTTAGCTCCGAACGATCTTCACAAGAACCACCATTATTCCTTCAACAATTGGAAGATGTAACCGTATTAGAAAATGATAAAACTGAATTTCGCGTGAGTTTTTCAGGTTCACCGACTCCGACAATTGCTTGGTTTAAGGATGACTATGAAATTTTCAGTAGTCGAAGAACAGCAATCACAACAAATGAATCTTCAAGTGTCCTCATTTTTCATCAAACTTTATCCAGTGATGAAGGTGAAATCAAATGTACAGCTACAAATCGTGCAGGACATGCTGTCACTAAATCACGATTATCTTTAGAAGCCCCACCAAAACTTCGATATCCACGCCAATATGAAGATGGACTTTTATACGAAATAAATGAAACGGTATTTCTGAAAACCACAATAGTAGGAAAGCCCACGCCGACCATAGAATGGCGACATGACGGTCTACCTATTGTGGGAGACAATCGGGTGGAAATCACAAATACTCCGAAATTCTCGGTATTGAAAATACAAACTGCAAGGAGAAGCGACAGAGGCGAATACCAAATACAAGCGAAAAATAATATCGGGGAAGACACAGCTGCTTTCCTGGTTACTATTACTGCACCACCTGATCCTCCTATGCGTGTGTCAGTGACACGCCAGGTTGACAAATCTGTTACTTTAGATTGGGAGCCACCTGAAGACGATGGAGGTTGTCGAATAGGTAACTATGTAATTGAATACTACCGTAGTGGATGGAACGTGTGGCTGAAAGCGACAACGAGTCGTAAGACAAATGTAACCCTGTTCGATCTAATAGAAGGAAGTGAATATAAATTTCGTGTAAAAGCTGAAAGTCCATATGGCATGAGCGCTCCGAGTGCTGAATCTGCACCCGTTAGGATACCAGGTAGAAGCGTAGATATGGAATTTTTGGAGGTTGAATCGCGTATTATTAACGAAGTGTTAAAAAAAGAGGACAGCCAAACAATAACAGTGTCGGCAGTGTCGCCAGCACCTCGACGTAAACGTATGTCAAGTTCTACAACTATAACTTGTACAACACCGGAACCTGCGGAGCCTGTGAATGAACGGTCTCCGGAACCCGTACCCAAAGTTAAACTAAGGCCACCACAGCAGCGAACTGCAAGGGCGTCACTTTCCCGCGACCAATCCGGCAGCAACGAGTTCATGCTAGTATTATATCCTGACCAAGCAAAATCAGCTGATAAAGCTGGTAAGTTTCACAATTTTTGTTTTATTTAACTTTTATAGATAATATATTGACTTAAGATGAAACTATTCAAAAATAATTCAATTGTATTCATATTAACTCATATTCCTTTGGCTTCGTTATAAAACACAGAATCAAATGTAGATTGGGTCTGTTTTAACAGTTTCATCGTCAGCTATCAAACAATTTTACTCGTGTACCTGCGTGGAGCACGCTTTACGATACTAGCTCTATTGTTATGTTCAGTTTCAAGCCAAACAATTTAAAACGCCGACAGATTTTGTAAGCTCATCACAAGCCGAAACATTAGTTGACGTGTATTTGAACTAAAAATACTTTCTGCGGTTTCATACGACATTACATGCTCACTAAACTGACGCGATAACTAAAATCAATATGCCATAAAAATCAACATGCTAACGCGAATTATGAAAATGATATTAGCGATTGTGTAACAATTAAGATTAATTTATATTTAGGATTATTATAGAACGCTAAGCTAGTCACCGCTACCATTAAATATACTTCATAATTCTCATAAAACGTATTCAAATTATATTCTGTGTCCTTTAAACATAAAAAATAATGTTTTCCTGTCTTATTGCTTGAGCGAAAGTTTATTATTACCATAGGTATAAAAATACATGATGCTGACTATATTCCATAATAAGATTTTACTGTTTATGATAAAATGTTTAATGATATTCGTATTTAAAATATGCGTATTTTTTTTGTATTTAAAATAGTAATGTATGTAATATTTTATTATTCCAGAAAAAAGAAAATCCTTTCAATTGGATCTGGAAGATGCGTTATCGCCACCACCAATCTCGCTATCAGCACCGGAACTTAGTTCTCGCTGTGTAATGCCATTCAAGGCACTGCGTAATGCAGTCAGCTCTACGGAATTACTCCACGAACAAGCTATGGCACGCTTTTATAAAGCGGTAGCAATGAAAGAAGAACAATCAAAGAATAAAGTCGAAAAACCAGTTAAGCCTGAACAAAATCACATTCCGTATAACAATATTATTCAACAAGATATCAAACATGAAAATCAAAAATTAGCTCCAGAAGCTAATAAACCTAGTAGTCCAAACGTAACTAAATCACCCGAAATTCTGATTAAAAATAATTCTTTTGAAAATGAACGTAAAGGTATACAGCCACAAGTCCAGGTCCGACAGGATTCAGAAAATTCCGATGGTAAATGGCAACATGCATCATTTGATGAAGATTATACAGCTAGTACTGTATCTACAGATGGAGAATATTCCGATGAAGGAAGCATAAATGGTGATATAGACAGAGCCGGTCAATACTCTAACGAGGAGGAAACATATAATCCAAGAGATAAAACTGCACGGTCTTTACAATCTAACGAAATAATGGAAGAAGAAGAAGAAGAAGAAGAATCAGAAAGAGAACCTCTTAAGCCATTACGTCTACCAGATCCTAATTTCGTTCCCAAACCGATACTAAAACGACGGGAATCTTATGAAACAAATGTTGATATGAAGACTGAAACAATACCGACAAAGAATGGAGACAGAAATGAAGAGAAAAAGAAAGAAGATAAAATGAAAATATTTAAGAAATTTACTAAAATGCCTGTACAGAAGAATTTCCCATTCCCAAAAATATTAAATAAAAAGGATTCTGAGAAAATTAACAAACAGAATATTCAAAAGAAAGACGATAAAGTAGTTAATAAAGTAGAGAACACGGAAGATAAAATTGGAGACGAAGGTAAAACAGTTATTGATTACTATGGTAATATAGTGAAGGAATACGGAAGAAACAAAAAACCAGCTGTTCCACTTTACCTTAACACGGAGGATTTAAAGAATGTGGCAGAACAGCAACAACAGCTAAATAACAACCCGAAACCATCAGAAGAGAAGAAAAATGTAAAACCTAAAAAGGCAGTAGTGAAGAAAAATGAAAATAATGTTGCTGCCGCTGCAACTGTCAGAGCTAAATCGAAGAAAGCAGTGCCCGAAAAGCAAACTAAAACAAACCTTAACAAATTAAAACCCGAACCCATAAAGAACCCCAGTGTTTCTCCGCCTGCTACAAATAAAATAAATAAGCCTCTAACACTTAATAAACCAGAAAATCGCAATCCTAAGGAAACACAAATAGTTCTTAAGACAGCCCAACGCGCTACTATCGTCATCCCTATAGATTACCAGAAACTGGAACAAAGGGCTAAAATGAATGTCAGATCGGCAATTGATTACGCCGTAGATATTTGTTTGTTATTTTTGGCGTTTTGGGTCTACTTTTTCAAGGATGAAAGATTAGCTATTCCGTTTTTGATACTTATTATATATCGACAATTACAAGAAACTCTCTTTTTAAATATTCCTGATTGGATTACGCGTCATACACCAAGCTGGCTCAAGAGAAAGTCTTCTTGACTACATTTACAAAAGACATATAGTGCGGAATCTTCTGTGTGTGACTATTGTATGTTGTGTGTGACAATGTGATTTAATTCGTTAATATAATATAAACTTTGTGTTTAATAATATATGTCATTTACTCTAAAATGTTAAGAATTCTTAAACTAGTAGGCAATGCCTGTTTAATTTATCATCGTTTTTGAAAAAAATATATTTACTAAATTAAGTGTTAATCCGACATGTTTGAATTTAAACATGGAAAGCAATGTATAAGATTTATATCCCAATTCCAAATACCACGTTCAGATTGTATACCTTTTGTGCCTCCTCGGAAAGTCCACGATCCTAAATCGTGTGCCATCAAGGACAAGGGTCTTGTTCTTGGCGTGTATTATAATGAAAACGTCAAAGGAGAGCCGGCCATCCTTACCGCCAGTGCTCAAAAATACAACAAAAAATTTGGTGGCAAGCTTTGGAATCTATTAAAATTAACGCCTATTCCTAAACTTGGTGAATGTAGAATATTTTATGACATAGACGACTACTACGGATACGTCGCAGTTGCAGGCCTTGGAACTGAATGCTTGACTTTCAATGCCACAGAACAACTGGACGAAAGTAAAGAAGCAATCCGAATAGCAGCAGGTACAGCAACGAAAGCGCTTCAACAATTTAAACCGTCTGCTATTCATGTGGAATCATTTGGTGATGCTGAATCAGCAGCCGAAGGAGCAGAATTAGCTACATGGCATTTTCAAGAATATAAACGTCATATAAGTAGAAACATCAATTCCAAATTAAATTTAGTCCTTTATGACGATTGTGATATAAACAGTTGGAGGATCGGTAAAATAAAGGCAGAATCCCAAAATCTGGCAAGATATTTGCAAGAAATGCCCGCTAATTTATTGAATCCGACATCTTTCGCTAAATTCGCAGTTGATCTTCTTTGTGAGTTAGATATCAACGTTGAAGTGAAAACGCAGGGGTGGGCAGCTAGTCATGAAATGGGCGGATTTGTTGCCATTGGTAAATCATCTGTGCAACCACCGCTTTATGTAGAAATAAGTTACTATGGCGCTGAAGAAAGCTCACGACCTATCGTGTTAATTGGAAAAGGTGTTACTTTCGATAGCGGAAGTCTGGATTTAAAACCTATTGAAGATTTAAAATACATGAAAGGTGATATGGCTGGGGCTGCATGTGTTCTGGCAGTGACGAGAGCTGCAGCCATACTTAAATTACCAATTAACATTAGAGGCATATTACCACTCTGCGAATTGATGCCAAATGGTAAAAGTCCAAAATTTGGTGACATAGTATATAGTGCGAACGGAAAAACAATTCGTGTCAGACTACCATCGCGTGAGGGACGACTGTTAGTAGCAGACAGTCTAGTATATGCAAGAAATTACTGGCCTAAATTTATTGTGGACATAGGCACTATGTCAAAAGAACTAATACATACGCTAGGTGGATCAGCTTGCGGTTGCTACACAAATTCCGAGGAATTATTTTGTTATATAGAATCAGCTAGTAGTCATACGGGAGATAGAATCTGGCGGATGCCGCTATGGAAATTTTATGAAGACCGCATTAAAGATACAACTACTGCCGATATAGCAAATACAGCGCGCTACCAGTACGGTGATTCTCCTAATTGCGCGGCATTTCTAAAACAATTCATATGTGATAGTAAATGGGTTCATTTAGACACTTACAACGTAGCGTACACCAAAGGTCGAGACTTTGCTTACTTAAACCGTGGAATGACTGGCCGTCCAACACGGACTGTTATCGAACTAATTAATCAGTTAATAACAAATGAAAAAATGTAACTAAATTACTTTATTCTTAATTTCCTATAAAACCTTTAAGAATTGTAAGAAACATTTATAAACGTCCTTAAAATAAATCATTAAACTTGGTCAGTTTTTTATTTGATGTTTCTACATTACGAGTTATTTCATTTAAATGTATAAATGATTTAGATATTATATGTTGTTGCAAGTCGAATTTAGGTTCGACAACTTTCTACCAGGTATATGCAATGATAAATCAATCATCTGGAGTTTAAATAAAACATGAGTAAGCGTTAGTAATTCTTTCTTTTATTAGCACTTTTCTTTCTAAGGAAGTTCACTATTTTGTTCATTTTGGGATAACCTTAATCCCAGATTTTGCACACATTGGACAAATTGATTTACTATATAACCGCACTCTAAACTCTCATTGCACCGGGATTCATAGCAATTTATAAGTTCTGATCTCTGAACTTCACATGTATCTTTAATAACAGATACTTCCTTCTCTAAAGAAGTAATTATATTTTGTATGGCCCTGGTACAAGTCCAAAGTTCACGATAATGCTCTTTAATTGTATTTCCGATGTTATTCAAATCAGTCTGGTATTTCTCTTCATTATTTTCATTCTGTTTATTAATGTATTTGTGACAGGGATTTAACATTTTATTATTTATCTGATTATTTGTTTATACATGAGAATTTGAAAATATATCTAACTAATAAAAATTGTATGATAATATTAGCAAATTTCAGAAACCAAAATCTATATGGCGACGTTTAAGAAAAACAAACATTCAATTTTAAACTTTATTCATTGTTAAAAGGAACATTTACAATTATGGCACACAACAACATTAGATATTATAGATGATCAAATATAATCACTATTCAAGTGAAAATGCATAAAATATCATGAATATATTAATCGACACTTAACTATGAATATTAAATAAGACATTGTTATATCTATAATGTTGTAGTTATTAAACATTTAAAAATAATTCTACCTCAATTCTTATTGGACAGTTTTATTTCGGGAAATAAAAATGAGGTAGAAATAGTTAGTACCTAAATAGAAAAATATAGAAATTGGAATGGCTTATACATGGCATTGCACGACACAATCTCATATCACTTGACTTAAAATACCAATAACTACAGACAAGTGGTTATTTTATGACTTACAATCTAACACCAATTTAATTTGATTATAATGGCGTTTACATATCTGGATATATAAGTAGGAAATTGCAAAGTTAATAGCCAAAAAATAAGAGAAACGCTTACCCGTCGTCATAAATTAGTTATTATTATATTATTTAGTTTTTCTTTACGTAAAACGAATTAACACTTGACCACAATTTCACCTGATGGTAAGTGATATTATGGTCTTAGGTAGTAAGTAGTTAAGTCACTTTTCTGTCAGTCGATTAAAATAACTATCTAATATATGAACTATGAACTATAAGTCAATAAAATATTATGCGACGAATAGAACAAATCATATAACATAAAAACCGTACAACGCTTCATATAAATCCAAAAATGTATTTTGGAAACAAATAATTTCTAATCTTTGGCTAATTGACTTATTAACAGTAAGTGTCCCGAATGCTTTGCTTAAAAATCGGTCCTAACGTAATGGTCGGAGGTGGGAGTTTGTACAACATCGGAGTCCTCAGTGTCGCTAATATAACCCTCTTGGCCGGTGTAATGAGTTGGATTTATCAACAGTGGAGCAGCAGAGAAAGCGATCAAGTTGCGCTTAGGAAACAGCGATTTCCAAGTATCACTGAAACAATAGTTACTTGTAAAAATGACAATCTATACATATAATAAACCATCGCTGTCTGTACATGGCAAATATATTTAAGAATTCATAATATAAATATTCCCCGCCCTCCCTCCACTTAGTAGGTTAAGCCTGTAAGTTGCATCATTTGATGTAATAAAAAAAATATACGCAAGAGAACCCAAAAACAATGTCTTTTTCATTTTGTCTGTTTGACTGTATACCTGTATGTTTGTGCATGCTAATATCAGAAACGCCTTATCCGATTTGATTGCACTTTTTAGGATTATATTGTGATGGGCTTTACTTAACATTCAGTGTTTTTTCCACTTAAATCGATTAACAAATTAAGAAGTTATGTCAATTTATGTCAATCATTCATTGACTGTTAAGCGAAACGAAGTTGTCTGGGTCTGCTATTTTAAATTATATCTCCGTTAGTACGGATGTTAACACATTTTGATAAAGAATATTCTTTATCATAATTCACTCGCTGCCCTAATATTGACGTCAAAGGTCATAGTAACCATTATTTGAATAAAAAAAATGTAACACTACGTCAAAAACATTTAACGTGTTCTCGCTTATCATTTTGCAACCGACTTCAAAATAAGGAGGTTCTCAATTCAACTGTACTGTTTCAACTCACAACATTTTACTAGGGCCGCGTTCCACTAGACGTCCACAATGATCACGCTCACGACCGCACTTATTTCTGTTCCACTAGCTTGTG
>DWJN01006677.1:0-10504 GCA_018248895.1 Carystus phorcus | reverse complement strand
AATTTCATACTCCTCCGTCCGCACAATTTTCGTAAAAAGGGGTCCAAAGTTTTTGCTTCACGTATTAATATATAGATTCCATATTATAACTATAAAATATTGGAGTTTGTATTACTGATATAGGATATGACAATCAGCTGTAAATTGCAGCGGACGCCATTTAAATAGGTACGATATGTATTTGATACTTTATCTCCATTAATATTGGAAGTGTTTTACTACTGGACTAAAGTTAGTAAACGAAGCCTTTATGAATACAAATAAGCTTATTACATATAATATTTTTGACTTTAATATTTTTGAACTTCTAATTTATTATGACGTAATTCATTCACTATTATATGTAAAACATTGGATAATATATTTATTCGTCTTATTGTATAATCTACAGATTGCGAAATTATTTTACGTGTGGATATTCTATTTATTACTCTCTAAGCCTCGTTATATTATGTTTCTAATTATAAACATAATAACATCTAGTTTATGGTTTTTACTTTGTTATGTACATATAAAAAAATCTGTATGAAAATCACTTAAATTTATGTAAGTTATTTGCTTTTAGCATGCATCCACCAACGTTCAAAAACTATTCGAATTTTTAAGTTTCATGTAAAGAATTCTACTATCCGCATGTTCACTTGCCAAGCGTTTTACAAAGTTTACCCTGTAAAAACTGCTCGACAAATGCTTTCATACGCTTAATGCCGAGTTTACACAAGCTTTATAACTAATGCTAGTATTTAGTACTTAACTTGCGAGTGGGTAGACTTTACACACTTTTAAGAAGATTACGTAGAACTCTCAGGTTAATGGGTTTCCTTACAAGGCTTTTCATCAAAGCAACGCTGAATTTGAATGTCTAATTGAATTAATACAATCACTTACGTTAATAGCTACTAGTCTCATATTACCGTGATGTACACAAACGGCCTTATTACAAAACGTGGACTAGCAAAGTACCGGTTTAAACTTCTATTAGACCAAGTAAAATAAACCTTGGCTTACAGTATAGTATGAAAGATAAACCTATGCTTGATAATCGTGGTTTAGACCTTATTTTGTAATAAGGCGGAAAATGTTTTAAGATATAAATGGCAAAACTTACGAGCTATTAATTTTTATTTAGAACCGTGAAACCTATTATCAAGTTATTTAAATGCTTAGTCCTTAATATTTTGATGGCTCACTGATACCGTTAAATATTTGGGTACGCACCAAAGCAAGGCAATTTCAAAGCTATAAAGCTATACACCATTAGGACCATAGTGGCTGGCTAGACTGGACTAAGCTTAGCTACCACCCTCTATAACATTTTACCGTTAATTTAAATCTGTTTGCAGAGATCCAATCAAGACGACAGCACTACCGATATTTCCTTAGTCTTCCTCTTCGATGGGATGTACTAGTCTTAATAGTCTTACGTAGATTATGCAATATGGTCATTTACAATCACCACAGTTGACCCAGTCTTATAGAATCGCTTTGTCACTAGACAAAAGAAAAAAAAACGATTTCAATTAAATACGCCGTTAATTCCAAAGTCATACGCATTAAGCATTATTAGGGTTAACTACTCGCCAGATGTCCCTCTAATTTATATGGGATCACATGATAAGCTCCAAATCGGTACTGCTACTAAAAAGTTATTAACTAACACATAAAAAAAAATCAATAGACAACCTCCTTCTTTTTTTTGAAGTCAATTTAAAATAAGAATTGAAAGTTACGGCCCAGATGATTATGGTAATTTTAAAATGTTCAATTTGCAAAACAAGAGATTACTTAAAATTGTTCAAGGAAAGCTCAGAACTTTTGCAACTGTTTCATGGATGGGATCCGTAATGTGATTTATTGCCGATGAATCTAAGGCCTACAAAATTTACGTTCAATATTTAGCAGAAACAAAATTAATTCTGTGAAAGAGAGAAGATAAGTATCCCTAATATTTTATTTAAGAATGATTGATGAATTGAATACAGGTTTAACTTCTAACTAGGATAATACGAAGATATTGAATAATAATGAGTTTTTTTTTCGAATATATATATATATCAGATGGAATATTGCAGTAATTCGCAAAGACGACGTTAATTTCCTGTGAGTGCCGGTCTTTTAGAGAGAGAACAGAGGTTTAGAAAAAAATAACCACACCGCATGTATCGGAGATCGTAATATGTAAGATCTGTCTCGCATTTGTTGCTGCAAAAATATTTCATTGTAATTTCTCATTGGTACATTTACATTTCATTTAGTAACTACATAGTAACCTATTAATTTTTACCATCAACACGAAGCAAATCTTTCGAATAACATTAATAAACGTAATTAAATACAACGTAACGTAACGTAAACGTAAATAAATTTAATACGTCGCATTAAATATTCCGATTATTATTAATAAGTAAAGTAAAGTAAATGCGCATTATTACTCAAAAAGCATTCGTCAGAAGTAGCCCAAATTTAATTGGGGCCACATGACAAGTGCCAAATTTCGAATAGAAAGGAATCTTCCAAATCGGTACCCCCAGTAAAAACTTGTACACATAAAAATACAGACGAATTGAGAACTTTTTCTTGAAGTCTCTTAAAAATATACAGAAAATCCACGAACTTATATATGATAACAGATAGGAAAGGAAAAAAGAAAAGTACATGGAAAAGTTTAAAACATTGTTTTTTTATCTTTTTCACAATAAGACTCAGATGAATGATTTTCTCTATCGTATTGTGAAGGCTACGAAAAGTCTGAGGATGCTGAGTAGGTACCTTGCATGTGTAATGTGTAAATTGTAGGTACACTTGGAATATGTGACAGGAGATACAGTAGGACAGTAGACAAGCAATAACTTATGTATAAAAAAGTCAAAATGATAAACTCTGTCTTTTTTATGTCGGTTAGGAAAATATATTTATAGTATTGTTACATTACGTATTCATTCTATAGAAGCGTAATTTCAAGCGTTACATAATTATGTACGTTCAAATGTTACAGACTCTGCTTAGAATTTTGTTATTGATATTCTTAATGTTAATTTAACATTATATACAAAACGGTCTTGTAAGAAATCTTTGCACGGATAGAAAATATCTTTCAGTTCTTTTTCTACACATTTTATTTCCAAAAATGTTTATAACTTTCGGTACCCTATTCACTTTCTTTCCCTGAAGTGTCCATAGCAGAATTCATGCAAATTGACTCATTCACTCTGAAACAAATTTGTACCTGTTACGTGAATATGTGGCTAGGTCAAACTTCGAACCCGGAATCTCTCCTAAAGATAGAGTGACTATAAATCGTCTATCGTAAAACGAATAAAATCTTGATAACAAAAAACTCTATAGTAGAGTAACGTTTCTAATTCCGATCGTTACTGTATACTTTGAATGTCATAATAACAATTAGAATCGTTAATTCGATCCCGGCGCAATTATTTTTTAGCAGAGGTTGATGAAATTTTTTTTGTCTTGGATGACGGTCTATGTTTTTTATAAGGTTCTATTACAGGGATCTCATAATAATAATACGTACTTTTGCCACGCTGTTCTAGTGAGGATTGGTGAAAGTATAGCATTACTATAGGACATAATTATATTATGTGACTGCTTAGTTTGGGATCTTAATTTCGCGGAAAAAAATTGGGTGAAGGGTTTAGTAAGAAAAGTTTTTAAACCACATCAAAGAGTCCGAGAAGGCTTAGATAATAACGACCGGCTAATGATTGTCATTGAAACCGATAACAAACAGTATCGTCGTCGCTGAACCAAATAATTTTAATGAACTCTGATATAAATTTAATGTTAGCCCCAATAAGTATTTCTCAGTTATAACTATTAAAATCGCAAAGGGATATTCACTTGTTAATGTTTGAAAATCATGATGTCTTGTAAATTGCGACTGCCACACAATGTGTTTACTAAGAGCTTTCAAAACTACGTCCTTAAAATTTGTAACTCTATATTTACAACAATATCTCTTGCAAAATGTTACCCCAACATAATAAATGTTAAAGCTGCTTACGTATGTGTTGCAACACCACTTATATACACAAAGGTACTGAATTTTCAAGCTAAAAAGCGCTGCACACCCGCTCTAAAAAGAGCATTTAAGTGCAAAAAGCGTTGTAAGAACTGCTAAATGTGCCGCATCAAAACTGCAAATGGTGTGTAAAAGCAACTCAAGCAGCTTGTTTAGGGACGTTAGAGATTGTATTCGTATCCGTTACAGAAATATTCGCTTGAAGGAAACAAAAGAAAAGTTTGCTCTAATTTTGTCAAATTATGTATTTTAAGGAAATTAAAAGGGTATACACGTAAAAAGGTAACAGTGTTTACTATGAGATTCGACTTATTTAATTACAAACACTAACGTCGTAAAAATAATACATCACTTTACTTATAAAAAGTCTTCATCGATACACAATCTGGCAGAGTTTCCAAACGCCACATTAATTCTGTCAGTACAACGAGAAGAATTGAAGATAACGCTATGAGAAACAAATGCCAAGTGTCTGTGTTTGTCTACCGCACGTCTATTTGTAGGCACTACCTCTCCACACAACTCTGTTTTTGAAAAACTGCTATCAATATTACTTTAATCTAAATATTAGTCAGAAATCGTAGAACCGTTCGTAAAACTAGAACTGGGATTGGGTGTATTCGGATGCTGACATGACAATACTGCGAACTGTAAACGCTAGCAGAATCTTCGCCGAAGCGGAGATAAACGAGGACAGATATCGAGCTGTAAGCTGCCAACGTGTAATTTTTGGGTAGAAATCGAACTGATAGGGACTAGTGAAACTCAAGTCATTGTAGCAGCAGATTTTAACGATATGGAGAGCACAAGGGATGGAGTAATTTGTAAAGTGTAGGTAGAACCAATGGGCCATGTTGTATGCGTATGTGACATGTGAATTATAGCTGGTTATACTGCTTATATAAAAGAAGCACAGGTCGCCCCCTCGACCAAGTGGACGGATGACATCAAGAAGACAGAGGGCAACCGCTGGATTCAGAGGGTCCAAGACCGGTCGGAATGCCGCCAATTGGGGGAGGCCTATGTCCAGCAGTGGCCTATAAAGGGGGAGATAGATAGATATATAGAGAGGTCATAATTATTAGCTAATTAAGAACTCACTCACAAATATTATATTAAGTAAGTAGTTTAGTTGAATGATGACTGATGAAGTTAAGAAGACGTATGATGCTTGCTGGTATTTTAAGTAAAGAAAACATTATGTACATACACCATGAACTACCCCAAATAAGCTTATCTATTTAATGAAAAAAGACATGGATTAAACACACACAGAGAAATACAGCGTTTTTTTTGCTTTTTAACAATAAAACTTGGTAAAGAACATGTAGACATTGTATGAATACGTGAAAACCCTACAAAAATTTGAATGATGTATGAACTATGTTATCGAACTACCCCACGGAATGAAAAGTATCACTTCAAAAGGTTTGATTAAGTTTCGGATTTCACCAGTTTTCTACCGTCATATATCATGAAAGAAATATATGGCCGATACAACCTAAACCCTTTCCGTTTCCAATGTCTACGGATTTCGTGAAAGGTTAAAGAGGTTAACCCTTATCGATATTTTTTGTGCTATCAATCTTCTTTATACTTATGTCTGTTGTAACCAATACGTGTAATTTATTTACTTACTTAATTTATTTGGACTCATAATCCGTAACCATTCTCTCAATTTCATGTACCTATATATCCTGCCGGGTTCAATTATTGTTACCAAAATTACAACGTATTCTTGAGTAAGCCAAATATTACCTTTGACCCTTCTTCTAATTAGACCAGTAACAGAATTAAGATTTTGCTAGAGTATATTATGTAATATTGTATTATGATATACCAATATGTTCAGCAGATCTCTCGTATGAGATTCGTTAAAGTAAGTTTTAATGTGTAAGCGAGGCTGTTATTGAAGTTTTCTTGACAAACTTAATTTGTTATCAAACTAAAAGGTTGTGATAAAAGTTCAGACAAAACACTTTTTCTTGTCTCAGCTTTACTTCATATTCATAGTTCTGTAGGTTAAAAAATATAAACGTTACAATATAAAAATGTTCGAAGTACATTTTAGAAACCTTTTTATTTTGGGTCGTTTTTCACGTACTTACCTACTCGTTATCCGAAGGTAACACGGAGAAGTATTACTTAAGAGGAAATTGCTTACAAGAACAGACAAGCAATTAAAAGAAGTTAAAGTAAAGTTAACTTCATTAAACTTTACTAATCAAGTAAAAGTTAGGAAATGTAATGCAGAATTAATACTGATACAGTTTCCAAATAGATACCTAAATGGGCCGAATGTTCTTGAATGTACAGATATGCTAAAAGTATGTATGTGTGAGCTAAAGCCCATTAATATACGTATGTTCATGTTCGTTTAGACTAGATTATTCATGAAGGTTTAATTATTCGGAAAGAGAAATCATAAAACGAAGCGAAAGCCGAAAAGTTCTAGGGTGTTACGGATTTACCATTAAAACCTCTGAGCAGCCATCAAGCAAATTTACATAGCAAGGCCGAGATTTCGTCTAAACGTCCGTCTATTTGTTATTACATCAAATGTCCCTTAAAACATTAATCACATGGTCCAAGTTGATTGTAAATGAAAACGGAACAAAACAGGAAACGGATGCGAGCTGTGTGTACTGATAATGCGAACTGCCGCCGACGACACAAGGGCGGTACAGCCTTGAGTTTATTTTTAGAAAATCAAATTACCTGATAGACACTTTTTTCCTCTTTACACCATTATACCTAATTTATCTTTGGAAGTTGAGTGTTTGTACTGTTCGTATTATAGATAGCTGTAGTTTCAGGTGACGTAAACGTTCTATAGTAGGTAACCTAGTGGTAAATTTTCATAATAAAAACTATAACGGACCCTGGTTTTATATACAAACCGATAGATCTTGGCATATCTATTTATAATAAAGGTCCTTCGGAGCCCTTCGTATTTGTGTTTGCGTGGATATACTAGATATGTACCCACGGGATATGAGATAAAGTAAGGAGTTGTGTATTAAAAGGACGAAATGAGGTAAATAAAATGAAACTAAATAGCTTCATGAAAATAGATAGGTACCTAACAACTGTTTCAGACCCGATTTCTATTTGCACGCCAGAAGGCAAAGGGCAGATCTACAATAATAAAACTTATGAGCCGTTATTCTTATATCTACATTGAATATTTTACGAAAATGTTGACTATGGGGTAAATACTCAATAACCTAGATGGAACCCAAATAAATTTTGTTTAATTGTTGTCTATCTATCTCTGTATCCAAGCATGGCGTGAAAACGAGCGTCATTAATCGAATACCATATTTATAACTTTTTGAAGAAGAAAGTTTTTTTTCTATTTTATATCTACACTATTTTTATTTATTTATTTATTTGACTAGAAATTGATGCTTATCTTACGGAGCGCACCGACTTCCAGAAAATCGTGAGCTGTGAGAGAAAATCGTGCCTGGGAGACAGTACCTTTCCAATTCTATTGATAAAGTACATACATAGTCTATTAAGTTTAGGCTACTTTTTATACTTCTTCCAAATATCTTTTGGTATGTGTATGTGTGCGTGCGTGCCAGTGTGTGTGTGTGTGTGCGTGTGTGTGTGTGTGTTTAAGAGTAAACGCGGGTGTACGAGTATGTCAATTAAGGGGATTTACTAAGTTAAGTTATAGAGTTTCCAAATCGTCGTAACTATATTTATTAAGCCATTTTATTATTTTATCATTTATAACTTTATAAGGGGAAAGAAAATGTGTACCAAAAATTATATTTATTGAGAATTTTAGTAAGTTAGGTGTGTTTAGAATGGCACTTGATTAATATGAGCGCGCTCTTATTTACAGCTACACTTCAGATACGCTTAGGGGATGTTTGGTCCCTACAATTGGCCTGGCAATTAACAAAATATATTGAATAGGCTCTCAAATATCACATATAAAAATTAAGTCTCAGATTGTAAGTAAAGATAGTATAATTTTTATGGTATCTGAGAATTGGCCGTTGGCCCCGGTTAGCGAGTATTTATACATTCACTATATTCACTAATACATACTATTCTATTATAAAATATATTATCTATCTAGGAGCCTCTTGGACTAGGTTATCATAGACCTATATGATCTGTTTCTGCGGGATTGCAGGTACGTATGAAGAGTACTAAATATGCAGCGGCTGATAAATAATATGGTTCACTAATCGAAGTAATTGTGATCTAAATATGTTTTTTTTTAAACCGGCCAGTTTCTGAACTACTTTCTTATATACTTATATTTTTGAAATATATGAAAAGTTAACGCAAAAATAATTCAATAATTACCCTAAACGCAGGAATAGGATGTCTGGGGAACATGGGACTTATATTAAAGTTTATTAATTAAGTATAACTTGCTTTTTGTCTTTGCACTAAATATTTATAAAAAACTTAATCGTTAAAATTATAAAATCGGGTAAAATATGTATGTAACAAAATAAAATAATTTGTAATTTTGTACGTTGGTCTTTAAAAGCCTATATATTTATACTAACACAATCATAATATTTATATAAAAATGGGTACTTCATTTAATTGTCTAAGCGGATAACGGAAGAAATATTCTATTATTCAGAAAATAAATGACATATAACTCATTAGTTACACTTACCTATACATAAATATTTTATATCAAGAAAAATTAAAAATTAAAAGTTTTCACTTCCTAAATCTACAAATGTAAACAACGTTATAGAATTACGAAAACTTTCCCGCGTAAATAAAACTTGAAAAAGGAATATTTAGTACTCACTTGGCTCGTAAGGAAAGTTGTCGGTCATTAGGACAGACGAATTTATTTGCTTTATTTTGATAATTCATTGCACTAATTAAAAAAAAAAGACACTTGTAAAAATAGATAGATCTGTGCCGGGATAACAACGGCCCGCGCGTTCCCGCCTGTTGATTCCATCCAACTGTTGCTTTGCTTTACTTTCGGAAGCAGACTTGTATTAATCGATATTTCTACGCTCCTTTAAAACATTACATTACGAAGTATTTTTTTCACATAGCGGTTACGTTACCATTTTTTGAAAATCAATTATATAATTTAATTATTTGATTTTTAAATTGTACTTTGGTTAAAACAATTTTTTAAACGTGCAAGACATTTGTGTCACAATATTCGTTAAAGTCGTTACGAAGTTTCTTTTATTTTCCATGTGTAATTAGAATGTGTAATTAATAATCACAATGATTTTTATTAACATAGCTAAAATTTCATACAATGTAATTGAATGTACTATTTCCTTTATCCTTTTCTATTTGTAACAGAAAGTCAGAAACATTTAAGAACGCACAGATGATGTAGAGATACTGAAGGAACAAAACGATTAACTACTTACTCGATACCCAATAACGATTTAAAAATCGTTGTTGCGCTGATAACTAGAAAACTAAGACGCTCTCTAATTTCAATGTTAATAATTAAGTATGGATATTTTAGAAATTGACTTATGATATTAATGTACATATAAAATTAGATTCACTTTAATTTCTGTTATAAAAATGGACGTTTGATTATATCGATCATAATACAATATGTCTAATATCCAGCTGTGGACTTTAAAAGGTTTTTATATAGATAGATGTTAAAATACGGCCGATTTTATTTTAGAACGCTAGAATATATATGAAATATTGATACCTACATTGTACTTATACTCATATTGAAATATAACATAATAACAATAATCATTAAAATACAATAAATACGGCGGGCGCTTTGAACCCTATGTTTTTTTTTATTAAATAAGAGAAGAAATAATGATAATGTAAAAGGTTTTGATAATTAATGTTTATTAACCCGTTAAAAACTATTATGAATTAATATTTAAAAGTTCAAAAAGAAATGCGTTTGTAACTATAACAAATACGCAGTTACTTATCAACTCGATTTAAATAACGTGTTATCGTTTAGTGTTCATAACGTAAAGCTAATATTTTCATTCTGTCACTCGTACAGATACAGCTCAGACTCAGACTTCAAATCTTCATTCAAAGAGTTTGACATTTCTTTTTTCAGACGTTCAGTAATGATGGCGCACTTGTTAGAGGTGGTTGGTTAGTTTTCACAAATTGTGAGTTTAATTTGTGTGGTGAGGTGAAAATAAAGTGAATATTGATGCCGTATCACAGGCGCTTCTCCGCCAAGATGCCGGATTACGACGACGAGGTAACAGTCGTCGATGTCTACGATCTGGCTTCTGATATTGGAAAGGAATGTGAAATAATTATCGAGAAATACGGCCCTGACGCTGTAACAGCTATGCTGCCGAAGGTAATCAATGCTTTGGAACTGCTGGAGAACTTGGCTGTGCGTAATGAAAAAGAGAATCAAGCCTTGCAAGAACTAACAGCGAAGATATCGCAGTTGGAAAATGATAAGATCGAGAAGGCGGAGTATAGACAGCGCTTCGAAAA
>DWJN01006676.1:0-10505 GCA_018248895.1 Carystus phorcus | reverse complement strand
AAAAGGCTGCTATTCCCGCCTATAATATATTTCCTTGCCAAATTTCTTCCAAATCCGTTCAGCTGTTATTTTGTGCTCGAGCAAGAAATTTACAAATTTAATATATTAAGATTACATTTTAGATTTATCAATCGTTACAAATGAATTTTTGAAGTATTTAATTAAAACCCTTAACGTAACAAATGTGGTTCGTAAATAACCTGAAAATTATTTTATTTTTGCAATAGATTCAGTGCACATTTGTTAGTCTAATGTTTAATCTAATTTGTAGAAATTACTTAAAATCCGTTATCAATATATGGAATCAACTTGATTTAGCTTTGAGGTTCGTTACCCATATTGACATTCTATTAAATTGCTTTCATCATATTTTTCTATTTCCATAGATCTAATATTATCTTCTTTATGCTCTTTATTAAATTATAAATTTCATTATTACCCATTCCATTTTAGGTTTATGTGGTAATAATTTAATCGGATATGTAATTTTTTCCAGTTCTCAACTGCATCTAACTGTAATCGTCACTATTGTATAATTCTTTGTTTCTATTATATTTTTGGGGTGTAGAGTTGTATCAATCGTTTGGGGTGTAAGTAATTTATATCTTTTATATTTGTATAACATGGACACGTTATATCATTCTAAGAATAGACAAACAACGGGAAAAGTAAATTTCGCTTTGAAATTTACAGAAGTTAAAAGCTACCAAACTAGTTCTTGAGCTAGACCAAAGTATTTTTAAGTTTTCCTTTAAATAAAATTATGATTTCAGTTATGGTTATTGCTTCATGCAAGATAATATTAATACTTACTGTTTCTATTTTTTGAAATTGCTTAATCGTTTCTTGTAAGTCTTCTTTGTAATTATC
Organism: Carystus phorcus; assembly: GCA_018248895.1. Taxonomy (NCBI): domain Eukaryota; kingdom Metazoa; phylum Arthropoda; class Insecta; order Lepidoptera; family Hesperiidae; genus Carystus; species Carystus phorcus. Next base: position 9,635 of record DWJN01006676.1, on the reverse strand, counting down.
GAGTCTATGACAAAAATTTAAAATGTATTTTTTTCATTATAGTGAACCCTAATGAAATAAATCGCTGTTATTTATATAACTATGAAGTTTATACTCGTCTTTTAAAACCTTACACTTCGTGAATTAGTTACGAGTCACAAATAGTTTACTTTTTCTATACTAAATGCCCTAAAAAAATAAATTTTAATATCTCTGCCCGATCTTTTACTTAAAAATCATAAATTTTGTAACATATACTTGTACATGTAAACGTATTTTAAAAGAGAGGGCGCCCATAAAGCTAATTAAGAAATTCCTAGAGGCCTTGAGAACTTATTAGATTTTGCTGAGATGGTAAAGAGAAAAACAGCTATAAAATATACTCTATATTTGTTTTCCAAAATGTTCGTGAGACGTTTATACATATGTATATGTACGACGGATATGTGTAAATCTACCGGAAAGTGTTTAATCTATCTGATATCACTAGGTTGGCGTTTGTATTTTACTGCTGTCCCGATACCGCTAAACATATAATTATAAAATACAAATTATCATCCTTTAGTCAATCGTCATTAAAATCATCTCACGAATTAACAACTTTTACTAATAAAATAAAAATTAAGGATATGTAATCACTATTCTAGATGTGTTTTACAAACGACGTCAGACACCAATGATATAATTAGTTTAATGTATTTGTCAGTTACCTTGAAAATTATTTCACGTAATAACTTTTTGTAGGACGACGAAAAATTCCGAAAATAAAAATATCGCGAGGTATTGAATGACACTAAATATTTATGAAGAAAAAAATGTTGATTTATTTTTTGGTTATGTAAAATGTAGTCTATTCTAAGAATCAGAATGTTTGGCTTTTTTTCTTTCAGTTTAACTCTCTGTTTAAGAGTACAGTAAGTAGTAAAGGTACTAATTATTTAAATGGAAGTACCAAATAGCACCAAAAACGTACTAAAATTTGGTGTTAATTTAACATCAAATATCAGTTTTGTTTCAGATGTACTGGCTCTTTCTATCTACCGGTTTGAGGATACTGATGATACCTATACAGGTATCATACGATAAGGTTAGAGTGCTAATTAAAAATTAAACAAACGTGTTAATTAAATGAATCCGAACTAAGTGCCCATTAAAAACACTGACGAATTAAAAGAGACGTTAGTTTGTGGTGCCTTTTGAAGATCTGAAAAAGTGTTTGTGTGAGGGTCAACCGTCCGCCGTTTGAGTGAATATATATAAACCTACAATTAATTTATAAAGAAACATCAAATGAAGCACTTCAATATTAACTGTTTTTTTCATCCCCATACCACTGTGAAAAGGCATATTATTATTGTGACTACTTGTACCAAACTAAGCGCTATATAATATGGTCGCGCATATAGAGTATCCTATTAAATTAGTAAAAATACCGGAAACGAAATGAATCGAAACGAAAACAGAAATATTTGACCATACCAAATTGGAGTATGAGGGGTTACTTGCTGAAAAGTGTCATTTTCAGGAATTTGACGATTTGAGCGTGACATAAGGGTGTGAAGGAGTCAAAAACACGTAAAACTTAACATTCTTTAACGTGATAGAAAATAATAAAGCATAAATATTCCCAAAGATTTAAAAATCTTAAATAATATTTTGCACGTGAAACTACAGTGGAACGTAAATTTACGTGTGCCAAATTTTGTACAAATTTCTACAAAATTTATTAAGTTGTTTATTTTTGCATATTATTTTTTGACATTAGCGAGTTTTGTTTTAAATTGTGTCGTTAAGAAAATTGCTACTGAACAGTCATATTATGAATCGACACGACCAGAATATTAAGCTGGGACAGTTCAGCTCATCAGCATTTCTAACTCTTTTTAAGTCCATGAAATCCTTATCCTGCTATAAAAAAAAAAATATTATTTCCGAGTGTAAACAAGTTACCCAAGATTATTTTAATAGCGCCTGTTCAATTTTAATACCTAGTTTTATAATTTTGGTTTGAATATAATAACGATACGATTGATATGTACAGCAGAAAATATAGCTATTTTAGAACTTATTTTAATTATTCTGTGAGGTGCTGTGAATGCGAGTGAAATTTGTGATGAAGTTAAAAAAACTTGATGTAGTTTAAGTCACACAGTACAGCTATTTTAATACAAATAGAAATATTTATTTCGTCATATAATAATCATCCAGCGACATCGACAACATTAAGTAAGCGTATATTCTTAAATGCTTAAGTTCTACATAATATAATCAATGGCACATCTTACGTAGATCATATTGATATTTTGATCGTTTAAACATATAAATATTTTGATACATACGGAAAATAAATGCGTGCATGTAAGGGATATACATATACATATGAAATGTAGGAAAAGATAAATTGAAGGATTTCATTTTCGGAATGGGTAAATTTAACCAGCGCCCCTCACTTCTTCCAGCTCATCATTGTTATCGTCATCATCACCCCTAAAACTATTCTCAGACCCCCCTCTAGAGCCACCATCTTGGGAAAGGAACTCGTAAGGATCCTCCTCATTGGAATCATCATCGTCAATGTCAAATTCTTGCTCATAAGGATCAAGAATATAGTCATACCGCGGATCGTTACGTTTCTCTTCTTGATCATCATCTTCATCATCATCGTCACCATCATCGTCACTCTCAGTCTCTTTATTTGATGTTTCAGCATCTTCCTCAGTAACTCCTTTCTTTTTTTCTGTATCGATTCCTTCATTTGGTTTATCTTTTTGAGTATTAAGTTTATCATTTTCTTCATCTTCATTCTTTGGTTCATTATCTTCTTCAGGGTCGCCTTCTTTTTTATTGTTATCTTTTTTGTCATCTTTCTCATCTGAGTCACCTTTGTCATTAGTATTGTCTTTTTTGTTTGGATTATCTTTATTACTTGTATCTTTTTTCTTATTTTCATCTTTATCGCAATCGTCATTCGCTTTTTTTTCCGTCATATTCACGTCATCATCTCCCAGTTCATCGTCATCATCAGGATCATCGTCTGAGTTGTCATCTTTCTTTTTGCCTTTTTTCTCTTCATCATTATTTTTGTCATCAGTATCTTCATCTATGTCCTCATCCTCCGTGTCCTCATCTCCATCCTCTTCAGCATCATAATCGCTCTCCTTATCATCTTCCATCATTGTTTTAGTTTTTCCATCATTGCTTGATTTGTTTATGGCCACGCTACCTTCGCCTTTTAATTCTTCTCCAATGCCCTTTTCATCAACCTTCATTATTTTTCTCCTAGTTTCTTTATCGTCAAGTGAATCAGGTGAATGATCATTACGCGTCGAACTAAGAGTAGAACTGGAACAATATTTAAACAAAACTTTTATAAAAATATTAATTAAATTATTTATAATCTAAAGTATTCAATTGCAAGATATTATTTTATTAAGCAAAACCATTGACTACAAAATGAATTATGCAATATTTCGTAGTTGAGTTTAAAAGCAGAAATAACTATAAGGGGGGTTTAAATGCCATAAATAATTAAATGATACAAATACAAATACCAGACTTAAAGTGCAACTGCAATCTCTTTAATTTAATACAATTAAACTTATAATCATATGGTAAATAAAATAAATACATATAAAGAATATACTGTATTGCATGATAAGAAATTATTGTTAAAATATTCAAATAATGGCAATGTATTGTGTACCTGCATGTAAAATTAGTGTTTGTATTACCGTTTGAATGGGTAATACGAGGGCCACACCGAAAAGATCGGGAATAGAAAAAAGTACTAAGATAATACAATATTTTTTATTTTCATTGTTTTTTTTAATATTCTCCCTGACAATCGGTGCATTTTTGCATTCGATCGAACCAATTGTTATACCAGTAATTCCAGTCTGAAGTGGACATAGTCGAAACGGCCGATTTATAAGCGTCGACTGCCTCTTCTGAGCCTTAAAACCGTTGACCACGTAACATATCTTTGATTTTTGGGAATGTAAAATAATCATTGGGGCTCAGGTCAGGGCTGTACGGAGAATGGTCCATCAACTCCACGTTTTTCTAATTTAAAAACGCGATCGTTTTACCAGCGGCATGTGAGTTCGCATTATCGTGGTGAAGGATTATGCGACGGTTCGGATTGTTTTTACGTAATTATTTTATTATTTCTGGCAAACAAACTGTTGTGTACCAATCTGCAGTAACCGTTCTTTGTTCCTGTAAAGAAATCGTAGCCACTTGTCCAGTTTTCGATACAAAAGAAGCGACCATTTTTTTTGATACGCTACGCGAGCGAAATACTTTTGTCGGCTTGACCTCACTTTCGAAGACCCAAACAGCCGATTGGTGTTTCCTTTCTGACTCATATGAATAAATCCATGATTCGTCACTAGAGACTACGATGTACACTGCTTTTGAGCTCCCTCCGTTGAACCGTCGTAGAGCAGACCGACACCAACTAACACGAGCCGACTTTTGTTCCCCGGTCAAACAATGGGGCACCCAGCGAGAAACTACCTTTTTGACACCCAGTACTTCGTGTAAAATGGTTTATACGGCCGTCATATTAATGCTGATAGAAGCGCGGATCTGCTCGTATGTAAAATGTCTATCTTCTATTATTAGTTGGCGAACAGCATCGATGTTTTCTTGTGTTACTGCTGTTTTTGGCCGACCAGTAGAAGTAACTGTGGTGAGAGAGGAACGTCCACGACTAAACTCAGAATACCAACGATATATAATCGTTTTAGTTGGTGCTTCAAGTTCATAAATAGAAAGAAGCTCGGTAAGACATTGTTCTTGAGATAAACCTCGACGAAAGTTGTGAAAAATTATCATACGAAAATGTCTCCGCGTAAGCTCCATTTTCCTCACCGACTTATCAAATTCAAATAACAACTACTCTTTTATCTTTTACTTTTTTTTATTTCATAAATGGAATTGTGTTGAGTATAATATTACATTTCAAACACCAAAGGTTTTAATCTAATTTATTCCTGAGTATTCTATTCCCGATCTTTTCGGTGTGGCCCTCGTACGTGTATTTACTGGGAGTCTTTAGAGCGAGTTTGTGCTTATGGGAGTGTTTAATTTTATTTTCTTTGTAGCTTTTGCGGTTTTACCGCGGAACAATGATTTCACAAAAGGAAATTTCTTAAATATTTTATACTATACCGATTTAATACCAGTGCCATAAACCTATAAGGATATCCTTCGTAAGAAGAACATTTTGGCTGAAGGATCAAAGTAGAGTAGAGGTCATGTTTAGTCATCAATATTGAATGTGTATATCGAGTTTGATACCCGTGTCATGTAATAGTTATCCTTTCTTCGTAATCCTTCAATTATTCCACTTGAACCATATATTTTTCTAGGATAAAGAGCGCTCTATGTGCTATTCTGAACTATTAGTCGATCCTGGATTATTTGTCCGTGTCTTAATATCATCCAAATCCGTTCACTGGTTATACTGTGATTGGGCAACAAATATTCAAACTTTTGGCTTTATAATATGAAAGTTAATATGACATAGACAATACAAAACACTAAGAACACAGAACTGAATACATTTTATGCTGGAAGAACGTATATATGGACAATGGCTTACAGTCACGGAAAGTGTAACGCAGTAAATGTAATGTAAATCTTTAGACATGGCCTGCGAACGCTACCCACTTTGAATACGCGTTTTACTACAGTGCAGTTAACTATAAACTCGAATATAAATGGTGAATTACGTTTTTTAATTAATACACATTTAAAAACAAATATTAAGACACAACAATGTTGGACAAAAAGCAAACAGGTACAACGTTTTCGGAGACTACCTGTATCTACTCATAGATATGAGATGGCTTGAAACCGTATATGAAGATACCATAATCAATACTCTAGGCGAACATGTTCAATACCGATATAAAATTAGGTATACAGACAGATGAAATCTAATGTACAAAAATAAAGCAACAAAGATCGTGCAATTAATGTTTGTATTCGGGAATGAAGAAGAAGATTGAAGAATATTAAAAATAATTACAATGCCTGGGAACGGCATATACATATATAACGGCAATAATACTATTTTATTAAGTTGCTTTTATCATAAAAGGTTTTTCATTTATATATCGATAAAAATTTCGTTAATCTATAATTTCTTATCTCTTTAATTGTGTTATGTTATAATCAAATAAATAGCTTTGAGTGAACAGTTTGTGAATTGTGAAGAGAGGGCCTAATGATGGAGTAAGTCAGTATTTAAGACTACACTATCAAAACAACATCGCGTGCAGTCTGTTCGTCAGGTTTCTCGCAGACAAGAATATGAGTCCAATATTTTTCGGCGGCATAGCCAAGGCAGCTTAAGCTGACCGCGTCCGAGGAATAATCATTTTTGGACTTCACAGATCGCAGACTCGAGCTACGCTCAGCCTCGACGTTCACCTAACTGGATTATACCACCTGTAGTCACCGGCCGATGTTTGGTCAGCTCCCACTGGGCTTCTCATAAGAGGGATTCTTTTGTTATTTTACATTTGACTCATTATAACTCTGCTTCAATAATGGTTGAAGTAAAGAAAATAATTTGTGTTAGATACTAAAAAACATTCATATATTTAATACAGAATGAAATAACCGAGTCAGTGAAGCATTTAGTATACTACAGACTATCATAAAAGACATATCCGTGTGTAAGCGCGCGCTCTTGTGTATGTGTGTGTGTGTGGGAGAGAGAGGGAGAGGGAGTGTCTGGGAAGCTTAATTTGATAAGTAAGATTAAAATGGGTATATTTTGAAATTGGGTAGTAATAACCGGATTGATGATCAATGTTTCTAAATAAGTAATGTCATTTGTGATGAAAAAAGGTTATATTAAAGTTGTACGATATTTTTGCATTTTATGATATTTATGGATAGTTCGGTACGGTACGGTACGTACGGTACCGTACGGTAGTTTTCTGAAGATTAATTAATAATTCAGGATGTTTTCCTGCAAACCTTTTCTTTGGTTTTAGGCAATAAACTGGTTGACGTATCTCCAGTTAGAATTAATTTATTCCAAAAATATGTTTCTTTGATGTATCATTTTTTTTGTACATGACGCTGTAATTATAAGACGCCAAAACGGCTGTATTTTGTTGTAATGATAAGGCCCTACAACATAAGAGAGAACGTTAGTAGCAACAGGAATCTAAGTACCTAATAGAGACGATATTCAATTGTTTATATGCGCACACATCGTTCTCCTACCTGCAACATGCTCCGGAACAATTACCAAAATAATTTAGAATAAAGACGGGCTGTTCAGAGTAAATTAATTTTTATTCAAGAAGTATTTTTGTTATAAAAATGAAAACATTTTAAATTAAATGAATAAATTAAGGTATTAAAATTAAATAACTGTAAATAAGTTTCACGGCCTTAAATGAAAAACTAAAAGAGTTACAATGAAACTTGTTCATGGGTCAAAAATGGCATATTAAGACGCGGAGATATTATGGTAACTAATTGTTTTGGCACAAATGATGCTCCTAGATACAATATTCACCCATGTTATTACATTTCTGAGTTTTAACTGTGGATCTTCTCAAACTTCGATCACGATTTTGTCGCACGTATTGTAACTAGACGATTTGCGTTTAATCACCGCTGATCAATTATTTTAAGAATGGTTGGTTTTCAGTACGTTTTAACAGTAAATTGGTCCTGTGGGCTTCAGAAGGTTCAGTGAGCTTACGTATCATTTAAATATTGAGCATTTTCATTCTCTGACATTTTCACGTGGTCTCAAACTGTTACGTGGCAGAATAACAATTTGAATGATATTTTTGTTTTTAAAAATGTTTTTTTTATCCGTAACGAGGTGATCACATCGAAACCGCTTAAATCGATTTTGGCCACCTTTTTTGACACTAGGTCCATAAAGGTCGTAATTTATTTGCGGCATTTGTTGCATTGTCCTTGCTTTTCCAAGTTTTTATTATATTTAACAGTTTTTATTATATTTTTAAGCATAAAGCAACTAGATACAATTATGCATTTTTGAATTAAAAACACTGTAAAATAATATAACGCAGAAATAGGCAGAAATATAAAATAACTAGCTGATTCGGTAGACATCATCTTGTAACATATGCTATACTTTAATAGTCTTCTTATATTGAATTAAAAAAAAAACATCTATCGCATTGAAATCTGAATCAACCATTCTTAAATTCACTTAATACACACAAAAAAACGTCATCAATATCCGTCTCAAGCTTTTATTACGAGTTCATTGGCATACACGCGGACAGATGAATTATATGAATAAAGAAGATAAAGTAATATTAAACTAACACTTACCTTTTTATGCTGGCGGTCTTGAACAAGAGGTACTGCTACCTTACAATTACGCGTGTATTGTGAATATTGTGTGTGAAATTATGTGTGAAATTGTGAAATAAATGTAAAATGTGTCATTGTGGATGTCTGAATAATGTGAGATAGGTGTGTGTGATATCGATGAAAACTTGACTTGTCTTTACCGAATAAGAATTTAGAATGGATAGTAGGCGCTTTTTCTATATAAAAATGTTTTATGACTCAAAGTGTTTTAAAGTCATTAGTAGCAAATGAGTATATTTCATCAAATTTAGAAAAGAGCAGTGCGAGTCGACTGCAGCTGTAGCCTAAGGGACGTACTTAAAGATCTTTTAAAACAGATTAATATACTAACTGTTGTGTCGCACATTATCTCTTATAATATTATGATTATTATAAAATATTACAATATATTACTTAAGAACAGCGATATTCATAACTTAATGTATTAAGAATAAGGCTAAACGGTTTGTACCAATTTTCAGACTCAGGAAAAGTAGTGGCTCGTTTAGGGGTTTGTTAAAAGTTATAATCAAAATATATACTAGTCAAAACAAAATAAGGCCACTGTGTTTTCGAAGTATTCCCAGGTGTTTGTAGAATTTTCATGTTAGGAAATGATAAAATTAATAAGGTTTATCATTTTTAAATGTAAAAAACGTAAAATGAAATGAAAATCAGTAAAAATATTGAACAAAGAATTTTTTAACCCAAAGTACTGATTTTCAGCCTAAAATTACCCTATAATAAAAGCTATCAAACATTCTTAGGTTTTTAAAAGTTTACCTTTTTTTCACCTTTTAGTAACTTGTATGTCCTCCTCCTTTTGCTAACACATTCCTCAAGCCTAAAAGGCATACTTTCTATCAAGCTACGGACCGTTTCTTCAGGACTTTGCTTCCAACTGGATTTGAGTAACCCTATCAGCTATCTCTGATTATGTACTGGTCGGTCAGTGCTCCGAACACTTCGTTTGAAAAGATCCCACATGTGTTCTATCGGGTTGAGGTCAGGACTGTTCGCGGGCTGCGGTAACACCTGGACATGAGCCTCCTGTAGAGCAGCTCTAGTGGCTCTTGCCGTATGCGCGCGTGCATTGTCGTTCATCAACTTAAATCTTGCACCAATTCTGTGTGCAAATGGCACCACATGTAGTCTGACAACCTCCTCGATGTATCGCTGAGCTGTTATAGAGCCTTCGTTAAGGATTACAAGCTCAGTTCTACCCAACAGACTGATGCCTCCCCATACCATTACATTGGGCCCCCTGAATCTATCACTTTCATGGATGCAAG
>DWJN01006675.1:0-10506 GCA_018248895.1 Carystus phorcus | reverse complement strand
GACTTCATAGAACTTTCACGTTAATATGCGTGTTATATGAACGAAATTTTGACAAGCCTTTCAGAAACTGACGGTAAGTCTTGCTGATAGTCACTATTTTTGCGAATTTACGGACCTCGAGAGCATTGTATGTTAATGTTGGCGAGTTATTCATCTTGTTCATACAACTCACGAAACAGGGGTAACTAATGCGAGAGTATTAATAAACATAAGAATCACTTAGCAATTATATACTAAGCTACAAGGATATCACATTATTTTCTATACAAGTTCCTGTGGCGCATTTCAAAGATATTAATTATTGCTTCTATTTTTATTAATACCCTACAATAAAAATAAATTAACATTACAAATAAACACATTTTACAGAAACAATTGCGTATTGGGAACGTTCCATCTGTTTCACATTGCTACGGCGTAGCTCGTAGCAACGTAACGCGTAGCAACGAAGCGCGTAGCAGATTTGAAGAATTATATTTCCGTGAAACCCGCCTGACTAGCTACATATAGTCGTGTTACTTGAATCAGTCGTCAAACGATTGGTCAAGTTCCGACTGGGATCTTTAGATACTTAATTTTATTTCTTGGGTGACAACGTATCGGTGATAGCTTTGGTTCTATTACGTCTATAAGCGACAGTAACCAATTACCATCACATGAGCCATGTTAGACTTAAAAAAAATTGTTCTTTAAATCCGTTATAAACTTAGAAAATCGCAAAAATCACAATCATCTTTCGTAAATTGGTGAATTAGTATTATAAATAAATAAATAACGCCACACATTCATAGCCCCACACTAGGATACCCCGTGTCGTGGGTGCCTTGGATAACACAGAAATACTTACACAGACCCACACCGATAACAAAATTTTTAATTCATCATTCAAATTTCCGCCTCGCTGGGAATCAAACCCAAAACCCTTCGAACGGAGGTCCGGCGTGGTGACCATTACGCCACACGGGTCGTCGTTTGGTGTGAAACTTAACGTGACCCCATGCTTCGTTATACAGCTTGTTGTTATGGAAGTAATTAATGAACGAACGGACCACCTGACTGTAACTACTGTCAACAATAGACATCAAGAACACTAAAAAGCAACACACGCGTGGTCAAAGATAGCTGATACCCGCTTTAGGCTCTCTGGTATTGAATCTAAAACAATTATTTCTCAATCGCTTCTAAAAGTGAATCCACGAAGCTCGAGTACTGTCGAGATTACTAAGGTAAAGGAAATAAATAAATTAATTACATTTACCTTGTCGCAATACGGGCTTGTATTGTATACTCTGAACGCCTGCAGAACAGAGGAGAAAATCAATACAGCGGCTGAGATGCAGATTCATCTGATATAGAGGCGTCAGGGATACACTCCGGGTTCCGTATACTGATCATATTACTAATGTCTAAGGTAATAGTTAAATTAAAAACTAAACAACACATTTACAGCATCGAATCTGGACATAAATTTTCAGACATCTAGGTGCATAAATTTTCAGACCAATCAGACGATATAAAGTGGGTTAAATTTAATTAAGATTCCTTTCCATAGCTACAATTGAATATAATAAAATCCTGTTAAACATTGATAGACTGTTCTTATGCGCTTATAAGTGACAGATACAAAATGACGTAGTTACATCACTAATTTTGCCGACAAAATATCGTCTGGTGCAGATTAAATGGGGTATTTTTCAAGTCGTTAATTTAATATTGTAAGGAGCCATCCATAAATTACGTTACGCGAATTTCATGATTTTTGATCAAACCCCCACCCTACCTTCTTGTCACAGTTGATTACATTTGTGAGACCCCTGACAAAATGTGACATACATATTTTTCATTTTTACATCAAGCAATTATTAATGAATTTAAAACACAAGTTCCAAAATGTGCTTTATTTCAATAAAAAAAATGACATCAAGTTAATAGTTAAATTTGTGTTTTAATACTTAAGATATTAGAGATTTTTAAATGTGACGATGTTTTAAGAAATTTAGGACCCCTCCCATCCCCTTGTCACTCAATGTCACACTTCGTCAATCCCTTAATTTCTCTTAACGTGTGACATAATTTATTGGATGGCCCCTACTTAATTTTTTGTAGTACTTACCATCCAGTCTTTTTAAAATTAAAATTTTAATTACAAATTCTCCAATTATATTTTTATGTATTTTGTCATACATGTTATTCTGTTACCAATAATCTGTAATTTGATGTCGGTAAATCATTTGCGTTTTTATCGTAATCGTGTCGTTTTATTACGTATAAGCCTTTGTGTAAATGATTTAGTGAGACGTAATAGTATAATACAGTTGTCTAATCGTAGTGTCCTGTGTCGAATGGTATTCGCCAGAGGAACACCCAGGGCTGCACTTCGCTGTCACTGGCTCACCGCTATACAATACGAGCGCGGGCGCACGTCTAACCCGTACCGAGTCCTGTACTCGACTGACGATTGACAGTTACCCTCTGTCCGTGTACGTGAGACAATGTTGAGTATCTACTAAATAGATACAAACACTACACTAATAAATTACTTGTACCATTTCTTTTAAATAATGTACATGTTAAAGCAAAATATATTTATCCATATTAGTCCAAGGTACCCTGAACTAGACACTGCACTCCAGTTATTTCCACACGTAGAACAAAGCCCCGCCGCTCTATATGTAAGATTTCAAAGCTCGCCTTTGACGAGTAATTGCCTAAGTATACTTTTTTATTCCTCCTGGCGCATTCTCGTTAAGTTCGCTTATTTATTTAAAACCTCGCGGCTAGCTTAATGTCATTATAGTACGGTTGAGTTCGAATTAATCTCTAATGAGGTTATTAAGCGCTCGAGCGCCCGCAACCTTATGTCGATTCTAAATGGTCGTCCCAATTACGACACGGCATCGCAACGACAAAATATCGGCAGTCACCTCACAGATGTAGCTGTATCTTCAATTGAACTAATTTCGTGAATCTTCAAGAATATTCAACTAAATATCAGATAATTTGATATAATAAATATTTAAGGCTTCAAACTAAAAAACGATCTGCAAATGTGTTAGCACTATAGTTTATCATCAGTTTGAAGCAACGTGTGAAACTACAGCTTTAAGTAAAAGCCAGTGTATTTTTCACAAAGATGCCGGGAAATAATTAGCGCCGCAACCGGATCCGGTCGAGATAGGAGAATTTTCTATTATTGTTATACAAATATGCATTTGAAATATACCAAGAAATTAATTTCAACTGAGGAATTACGGGTTTTATAACAACAGCAAAGTATAGTAAGTAAGTAAGTAACCTTTGTTATTGCTTTTAGATATCTAATGGACGTAATTGAAATGTTAAATGAAAATATCTATAACAATATTTTAAAGCTGAAGAGTTTGTTTATTTGCTTGTTTGAATGCACTTATCTCAAGAACTACTGCTTCGAATTGAAAAAAAAAATTGTGTTAGATAGGACAGTTACCGAGGAAGGCTATAGGCTATATAACATAATGCTACGACCAATAGGAGCTGATCGTTGATGAGAAATGTTACAAAAACGGGACAAAGTAATACGAAGGTACTAAGTTCGCACGTAGTAGAGCATTAGTTATTAACGTAGTAGCATGCAGTAGATCCACTACAGGTTACTAATAAAAGTAAATAGTGATTTAATACTCACCATCTTGAGAAACTGGAATATTAAATAACGTTTAATGGAATTACGAAATACCGAATAAATATTCACAAGTTAAAAACGAGTTGAAGTTTATTTGGTATTCGTAAATGCCAGGAACCGGTGAACTTCGATCAAATTGGTTCGGGTATAATAATTAAATATTGAAGTTATTTCGCAGCGTCGCAAGTTTTATGTTTTAACTGCGTATAAACCGAAGGTATCAGAGTTTAAGCCCCAAGTTCCAGATGGATAAATCTATGATAGACGTTTTATTTATAGAGTAACTAACAGACTCGGCCACGCGTTGCTGTAACTAAGCTTTATATACTCAACTTAGCCGGCAAATTACCTAAAACCGCCATCTGTTAGAATCTTATGGAACTAATCTTTTGTAAGATATTAAATATATATTGACTACAAACTAAAATGTAAGCTATCCTAACTTTCAAGTTGGATCAACCTGCACACGGCAATATTTGATTAAAATCGGTTAAGTAGTTTAGGATTCCATCGTAGACAAACACCGTGACACGTAATTTATATATATTAAGATAAGATTATCACGAGTACCGTCTCAGTGTGAGAACAAATTCAGAATGGCATACTATTATTATTTTATAATACAATCTATAGCGTTCATTTGTTTGATTTGATTGAAACGTGTTTTCTCAGGAAACTGAGATATTTTTCAGGGATAAAAAGGAATCACGGAATACGGTATCAACTCAAAATTTCACCGCTTTTAAAAAACCTTTCACGTTCGATTATGTTGTTCTGTTTTCTTTTTTACTTTTCATAACATAAGCGCTATATAATGTAGAACATTAACAGACATATACGGTACCTATATGAATTAAATTGGCATCAAAAGCGTTATATCAAACGGGACTTTAGTATGGAATCGTTTTCAAAGTTAACTTTGCGAATTCAATTTGTTGCAAAGTGAAATGGAGTCGGTATAAAACCTTTTTTCAACATCAAAGAATGTTTCGATGCCATCAGTCTCTATTTAACATAAGATAAACTCAAGAAACGTTAACACCAACGCGTATTCCATTTCGCACTCGTTTGATGGCGCGATAATATTTGAATATCTATTACCTTTGACGTGTAATAATGTGTTCGTTGCCTTTTCTGTGTCTGAAAACAATAACGTTTTTTTATCACTACATAGTATAAAACAAAGTCGCTTTCTCCGTCCTTATATCCCTACATCTTAAATCTTTAAAACTACGCAACGGATTTTGATGCGGTTTTTTTAATGGATAGAGTGATTGAAGAGGAAGGTTTATATAATAATACGTTCACAGTTTTTCTGCAGTGTATTTAGTATCAACATTGCACCCGTGCGAAGCCGAGACGGGTCGCTAGTTCTAATATAAAATGAATCTAGTAAAATGTTATTATGTAACACGCATAAAAAAACGGATAATGGGGAACCTTCTCCGTTTTTGAAGTTTGTTAAAAATAACGCGACTCCCACTATAGAACAAAACTATTTTCCAAACTATCAAAATACCACTGAAGACGATAAAGCTGTTGACGCGACTTAAATCTATAGACGCATAGTTATGCGCAGTATGTTTTAATATCTTAATTATCTTCTACGTATTCTTTTAATATCCTCTACCCAAAGGCTGCCTTGAAGCTGCCTTTAGCGATAAGGTCGCCTTTTGTTTACTGTACTTTTGCGTACACTGCTGCACATGATTTTGGTGTACAAATAAAGAATATGTGTATAAATGTACTCTTTGCTGGTATGATAGGGGAAAAGGCTAAACCTTCTGTCGAAGTTTCAACTTGTCAGTTGAACCTGTCCTCTCTTCATAGACCTCGCGGAAATCATTACGATAGTACGTAGTTACGATTTAACGCAGGACGCATTTTATGAATTGTATGCCCATTATGTGGCGGAAATACGGAGGAAAAACTAAGCCTATTTGTAAGACCATCTTGTACCTGTATTTCACAATAAATGATTTGATTGATTGATTGATTGATTGATTGATATTTTCAACAATTTAGAAAGGACGAATTTTTGTTCTGATCTATTTAAATTTTTGTTTAAATGTATAATCGCGGTTATTAGTCGAGTCGATCACGACGAAGCGAACATTTTAAAGTTAAAATATATACTTATATCTCCACTACGATTCAATTTATCGAGGGTGGTATGAACAACACAAACAGCACCTCATTATTACTTTTCGAGAATAAATCTCCATCACATAATTATATGCGTCGAGAATGGATTTATTTATTTTTATTTGGGATATACATAGATACAGTAGGAGCGACACAGGGATATGTGGAGATTTTTACAATCTTCTTCTCTTCGAAAAAAAATCTTGAATGCCTCCGTGCTTCGGAGGGCACGTTAAGCCATCACTCCCTGTTCTTATCGTACACAGCAATCGTTATGTCATGTCGGAGGCCTTCGAGTGCCATGAAAACTTTCGACACTTGTGTAGGCCTCTAACCCCTTCACTAATCCGCATTGGAGCAGCGTGGTGGAGTATGCTCTAGGCGTCTCCAATCAATGAAGAGAGGCCTATATCCTATAACGGGCCTTTAATAGGTTGATGGGATTATAATAGGTACCATATGTTAGTGAATATACATGTTTTCTTTTTCTATTTAGCCCTAAATGGTCTATGAATAATTATTTCACACCCAAATTACAGGGATTGACATAGGCGGTACAATTTTGATTACAGATGAATTATGGCTTGACAAGGGTCTTGTATAATGATTGTGGGGAGACGTTTATTTGAGAGACCCGTCGTTAAATAGTGATGCGATGTCACTCGGTATATTAACTGTATAGTACAGTAAAGGCAATAAAATGTATTGCCAAGTCTCTAATTAAATATCTACGATCTGAAAAAAGTCATCAAATTGTTTCTTAGTTTTGTATACATGTTTATCAATTTGTATAAGGTAATTTTATGAAAGTTTTATTTTAGGTAAGTTACCTTAATGTTGTAAAATAATACAATTTGATATAGATACATATGTATATAGGTACTGTGTGTCAAACGAGCGGTATTTGTTTATTAATTTAATGTTTTTAATGCCTGTGTTGCCTTCTGTGCATTTTCTCCATATATTTGTTCTCGTGATCGTGGAAAAAAGGGTTACAAAGATTTAATTTTTTTTTGCTTTACTCATTCATACTCATAGATAAAATGTATATTCAATATTTTCAATGTAAAATTATCTTTTGAAGATAACGATTTATGGTCGTATTTTAAGCATTTGCGCGTATCTATCTATTTTCTATTATATCTATAGCATAGTTTAACACATAAAGCCCTTATAGGTAACTGTATTTACCATTTTACAAAACATCAAATAAAGTATACTAACACGGTTGCTTTAAAACATTACATCTTCAAAATTTCCTTATAAATTTATCAAACAAAGCTAAAACTCAGTACTTTATATCTCAAGGAAACTGGCAAATACTTCGTCTTTTCAACAAGTTTTCCTTAAAATATTTTTTTAAAAGAGACATCGTAGGTTACTTTGTTATTCTTTTAGAATTAGTTATTTGCTTTTTTGTTTGAAGAATTTCTTTTGGTAAATGTTTTAGTAAAATATCAAATGTTTAAAAATGTATTCGATAGTTCTTTGCGAAAGTGAATTGATTTATGTTTTTTTGTTAATTATAACTTAGATAGGATTGTAGGATTCTATTTATACGGGAAGTTAAACACATAAAAATTAAAAGTAAAAAACCTTTTTTAAAAAGAAGCTTTTACTTAATACTAGCTTACCCGACAAATGTTGTTTTGCCATATAAATTATTACTATGGAATTTCTAATGTAGAAAAAATGTCTATTAAAAATAGGTTGGTGATAATTTAGAGTTGTATGTATTATTTAATGCCACATTATAAAAAATAAAATAAACAAATTGCCCAAAAAATTTGAAAAAACTTTTTGTTTTTTCTTGTCAATCAGTTTAAACACATAAGAAAAAGAAATAGAAATACCTTTATTTCGCCAAGGAAAAACAGAAAAAAACAAAAAAAAAAACACAAATAATAAAAACAGAACCAGAAAATAAAACATCAAAAGAAAATAACTTAAGATAAACAAGAGGTATAAACCGTTTAGGAGTTCAAGACACATGAACAGAAATTATAGGTCCATACAGATAACAATTTATAATGCTGGATAATAAATAGCATTGCTTCGGCTGTGTGGATGTAGACATAGGTTTACCGAAGCGAAGCGAAGCGAGGATTACTGGGGTTAGGGCAGGTATTATAAATTTGGCATTCAAAAGCAGATAACGTATGACGAGTTAATCATTCATGAATGATAAATAATTTGCGGCACGACCTTGGGCTGATAACCCTTCTGTCTTCAGCATTAGCAACGAGAAGGGTTCGCGCCACAATGCCACTCACAAATGAAACTGACAGCCCACTGAATACAAGAATATTAAATGAAAGGAAAATTAAATTTGTTTTCCACTTCCAATTTTATGAATAAAATTTTCTATAGCGATATCTTTGAATCATTTCTTGATTTTGCACTGCCTTTCTGAAAGGCTCAGTATCAATTAATTGTTCGTAAGAAGCTCTGTCAGTTAATGTTTACTTGGAATCTATGTCAAATCAAATCGAGAGTCTAAAACGTTAACAAAAAAAATTGTATTGGATATACGAGTCGAAGGTAAATTAGATAGCTGTTTAACTGATCAATTATTCTAATCAAATGCGATGTTCACGTTTTCAGTAACCCAATTGAAGTTCGATAATAGATTTGACAATTTATTGCTCAACTAGATGAACCAGCAAACGTTGTTTTGCCATAAAAATTATTATTTAAGAACTATTTTTATAACCATAGAAATTGTTATACTGGGTTAACCTTAAAATCCAGACATATGCTATCGCGGACTTTTATTTAGATCTTTTAGAGGCGAACAATATTGTAATACATGATTTTTGAGTAACTTTCACCGTTTACTAGCGCACGCAAGGAAAGCTCTAAGTTTTGCCGTTTTGGCAATATTTTTTATTGCTGCTCCTCTCCTATTCATCTCAATGTGATGTTATATAGCCTATAGTCTATCACTATAAATGGACTATTTTACACTAAAAGAATTTTTCAAATCGGTCCGGTAGTTTCTGAGATTAGCGAGTTCAAATAATCAATCAAACAAACAAACTCTTCAGTTTTATATTATTTAGGTACATGTTCGTTCTGTGACATTTTGTGCCATATCTGGTTCGTTTATCAGGACACACATTTATGTAACAGATAGATGTGAAGTCAAATTCAAAACCATATAGGTACCTACCTACTCATGTAGATATTATCCCAATAATTATGCAATTTTGTTATTCTACCAAGGCTTCGGAAAGGTGAACATTGAGGAATGAAAGTCTCAGCACATGTATGTATATATCAAGTTTCTAGCGTTTGACTAGCTGGATACCAGGTTCTTTCATTTATATAATCATCTATATTTATAATATCTTTTAATTACTTTGTTTATTCTCGGATGATGATAGATAGTGGTTAGCGTTGTCCATACCACTTACGACACAGGGAGCATTAGGGGTATGAATATGTGATAGTTTATTATTATAGTATTGAAGAAAAAATATTATCATGAACTACATAGGTAGGTACCTACTTGGTTTCAGCGCTGGAACATAAATATCTAACAAAATGTGACAGAAAACCAATTTGAAATTAGCAAACGAGTTCTCATTTCGTCTCAGAAGAAACCTCGTAGGTTTTCCTCAAACTTAATGAAATTCCGATTAGATTTCAATCTATTCCACGGTTCTGTCGCCGCGTAATTTCCAAGAACTTAGATATTCTTATTTCCTGCAACTAAATTGGCTGAAGCTCACAATCAGATCCAATTCAGAAGAAAGAAAGAAATCGTTGAAATTTTTCTGAACATCGATGCCTTCAACCCATTAATGACCCACTACTGAGCACGGGTCTCTCCTCAACACTGAGGTCTAGAGCATACTCCACCACGCTGCTCTAATGTGGATTGGTGGAGATTTATATTTAATGATCAGCAAAGTTGATGACATCTGATTTGATTTAAATTTATTAGAAAAGTTGATGTTATATAATTGATATATATATTTATTACGTCTACCTTGCTTTAGACCCTTTAATGGTCCAGTACAGAACACGGATCTCTCCTCATTACTGAAGAGGCAGAGCATACTCCACCATGCTGCTCCAGTGTGGATTCATTCTATTCTATTCTACTCGTGCGATTGTAGTGGCCAACCCAAGTGTTGGAAGTTATGTCACCCAAAGGCATATGAATTGATGACTGCCATCTACGTAACAAACAGCACCAAAGACTTTACGTGCCCTCTGAAGCACGGAAGCGCTCAAGATCGCTTCGCGGTCACCCATTCAGGTGCCTTACCTAACTCGGTTGATTGATTAGGATCGACGCGAACTAAAGACAAGTATTTATCTGCTATTTTAAAAAGTTGTTACAAAACAATATATCGACGGTAGAAAACACAAAGGTCGTACTCATACCTTTGGTAAAGATACATTTTTTACCTTATGTTGTTTCGAATAGCGTATAAAATGCATTTTCACCTAAGGTGTGGGTTACGACTGTTTCGTTTTCTCCCGTCGATATCTACCTTATATTGAAACTCAAACCCTTTATTTTATTTTAGAAATAGGTAGGTATGTACTTTTATAAACGACAAATATTTTGCATCTACCAACATTTCGGAAAGGTGCCTTAAAAAAGAAGAAATTGCGAAAAAAGAAAAAGTTGATCGTATCGTTACCTACGTTATGTACATATATAGGTAGCTTTTCTCGGTAAATGG
>DWJN01006674.1:0-10507 GCA_018248895.1 Carystus phorcus | reverse complement strand
TCCGATTTTCATAAAGTTAGATTTACTCAAAATTACAAAAATGCTGATGGATCTTTTCTGCTTAACAGGGTCCAAATTATAATCATACAATACAATACAAAGTTAATAATTATATAAAGATATCATCTGTATCTTAATAGCATTTACTTTCTATACCTTATAAGGCTACTTTGTAATGATCCCGTCAGCATAATGTGTAAATAATTATATCTTAAAAAGTTTTTGTTATGTTGCAAAGAAATCTATATGGAAATGTTGTAATAGAATTTGGCATAACTTTATTACTGGTTTATTCCATAACTGACATAACAATTAAGTATACGGTTTATGCAACAGATAATCGATAATTTACATAATATTCGTAAGTCTACGTAAGAAAGTTTGATTTTAGTTTTTGCATTATTTATGCAGAGTATTTTTGTTTAATTTATTTATGTGATAAAAAAGAAGTTACGAGAATTAAAGCTGACAGTTAAGTAATTTTAATAAGAGCTATTTATATTATAGAAAGAGCTGGAAGAAGAACTTCAGGCGTTGGAGCGTCGTATCGATACAGAGTTCAAAAGTACAGACTAAGTTGATGTATGTACTAGTAGGAGGATCTCGACTTAGTCACCAAACACCATTAACGAAGTGAAGCGAATGTTCTTATGTAAACTTTGACATTAAAGTTGTGGGGTTATCGTTCGCTCTACGAATCTAAAATTACGGACTGACGAGACATATTTATACTAAACTATGTATATAATCTTTATTGAAAAATTTAGACCTACAGTTTAATAGATGTCCTGTATTTTTATAAGTGTCTCAAAAGTAATTTCAAATTAAGGTGATCCCATCGATTAGCTCTCAGCGCTTTCTCGTAAGATGGCGCTAGAATAGCACTCCTGTGAATTTGTCACGTTTTTGCTAAATTTAAACATTTTTATAACGTAATCTTTTAACTCGCGACGGTATTATATATTGTCATTATATCGGGATAATAATTTGTCGTGTGAATAATTTATTTTACGTAAGCTACTATTATTATTATAAGACGGCTTGCTAAATAGCGTACTTGGTGGTATGTTAAAATGTATGTATTAGTTTGCAAAAAAATACTATTTCTGCGTATATTATATATGCCATTATTCAGTAAGAGTGACGTGTTAATAAATCCAATGTCTTATGTCGTTGTAAGATGGGTGACTGTTTCTAGTGGTAAAATTTCTTAAATGCTTTTGTGCGTCGGTTCCGATCGTAGAAGATATTCAAGGCCGCTACGTTTTTCTAAATCCCCGTCCTTTATGGACGCTTCCAAAATATTTACGAAGATACTTGTTTCATGTTTCCCTCAATTTCCTACAATTTATTAACCATAAGTTGGCTAGGATCTGAGCTCTGGCATTATTTTGATTCCAAATTTAAACTTAACATTCCGAACACAACGAGAGCGACTAGAATGTGGATTCGTTACACGACAACATTAAAATCGATGTGTGGTTCAAATGGTGATAATTTTAATGTGAATAAGCTTCGCTATCGTATGTGCGTGTTACGTACGAACAGATTAATGTTAAGTATATTTATTCTGCACGTATTGGGATTGCTTCGGATACTGAGTTGAAGCTACAGCTCTTTGGAAAGATCCAAGATCCATCCACATTGACTAAATTCGTAAGGATTCTATTTCATGTCTATATACATATATAACTCAAAGGTAACTGACTGACTGACATAGTGTTCTATCAGCGCACAGCCCAAACCACTGCACGGATCGGCCTGAAATTTGGCATGCAGTTAGATGTTATGACGTAGGCCTCCGCTAAGAAATTATTTTGATCAATTCTACCCCCAAGGGGATAAAATAAGGGATGAAAGTTCGTCTTTTGAGATCGGTGCGCTAGGAGACATGGATTTTACATGAATCGCGTATACTAAAAAGACACATCTGTTAAAAAGGACACTTATTTTGTGTGAGACACGGAATGACGGCAGTCACCTTAATAATTTTAATCAAAATGTTAGCATTTTGTGAAACTGTTTTGATATTAGATACACCATTTAAATAAGTTTGATACGTAAATACGTAAAATAAAGGTTCGACTGAATATTGCAATCTATATCATGTTTATTTTTTTAGGTTTTATACGGATAATACATACTACCACGTATAATAAAGAAAAAAAAATAACAAAAGATCAAAAGATGGCCGTAGTGTAATGTAGTATTAGTATAGCGGTTTTTAATACTGTATTTACAAAAAGTAGACCTACAATTATATCCAACGGCTTACCCGATTTCATACAATTCAAATAAAAAAAATATTCAAATTAAATCATTTTTCTTACAATATCATTTTTACTGTTTTACCCGTACTAGTAATGCAATATAAGATTTACAAGCTATTTAATATTTACATGGAGCAAAATACAGTTGCATACAAAATTATATGAATCATTCATAATAATTAAATCGGAAGAAACTAAAAAAGTACATTTATAATATACGTATGTAGTTATATAAACCTGATAATAGCGTTCATCTTGAAATCGATAAATCTAATCGAATGGGGGCACTCGACACACAGGATGATATCTGTTAAGTTGTACGCCTCAAATGACAAGTGTAACTTTCGATCCTAATAAATTAAGTATCCAACATTACTAAGCGACGTTGCGGCTGTGACATTTTAATAATGATATTTACGAAAACGTAAACAGGTATATCAAGTATATTATGCATTTTTGACTTGACATGACGTCATCGATTCGATATACACTTATTTCGAGAAATACTTTTACATTGAAACTGCTATATACATAGCGATAATTAAAATGTAACGATTTGAAAAAGGGAAAATTATTAGTCGCAAGAAAACAGTTCAAATTAGATATTCGATGTCCATGTGTGACGTTTTCCTATTTTTTATGTAACCTATTTATTTTTCAACGTTAAATTATGTACCTGCATGGCCTAATTTGTCACAATTTCCATAATATATATTGTATGATCGTTGGTGAACCACAGTTCAACATTAATTTATTACTTTAATGATATTTTTATTGGTGACATAAACAATTATGTCTACGATAAATTTTGGTGTAAAAGTAAAAACCTGCTGCTATAGTGTCGTTTATTGTAACGTTTACATATTTTTATGGAATCCATTGTTTGAAATTTATATATAGGCAGGTACAGTACCTTTTGAGCTCGGGGTACTCACGATAAATTACAATGTAAATTGTCCTTAACCACGATTATGTGATGAAATTGTAAATAATTTTTATGTATGTAATATGATGTTTTATGTTAGTGGCTTAAAAAATGTAACGCTTGCAGGGTTTTTACTTTTGTAGTCAAATTTTAAATTGTCTTAATTTAATTACCGAATATGTGCTTTCAAATTGATCATCTTAAGTTGGCTACTGTTATAATTTAATATCCGATATGTAACCTAAGTTCATGAAATGAATATATACTATACCTTGTAAAATAAACCAGTTAGCGTCGATTTTGATAATGAAATGACATTAAAAATATTTCTATAAAATCTGTAAGTTATATGAAGTTTATTGTTAATGATGTGATAGCAACTTGTTTAATGATTTCTTATTTATTGAGGTTATTCCTCTTTTATTAACAACCAAAGTGACTATAAAATAAATTGTTTATCGGGGAGAAAGACTGTATTTAAGGAGGTGGGGGCAGAAGCTGTAAATAAGATGATTGTGTAATTTATAGCTTCATTTAGAATATAAAACTTTTATACTCACAATCGAAGTTATATATGCATGTATATGTATTGCGTTAAAACGGAATAAAATGTATGCGGAAGCGAGAGTTTCCTCTAGTTTCCTGTCCAGTAGAATAACAAAATTCTTATTGTAATAACCAGAAAAATACTCGATTGTTAGCATTCCCTAAATTATTTATTAATTTCATAGTATATTTATTTCGTTTTATTATTATTTACGTACAGTTTGCGTGACCGACGAGTGTAAATGTAATATCGTTTGTGGCAAAAGGTACGTGAAGGTATTATTTATTGATTCGCATATGCATATAAGTATAAATAGCGAATAACGATCACTTTGTCCGTGCGGGTAAGGTAAGTTAGTAGATATTTTTAGTGACTGACATAGCTAATATCGTTGTTTCAAAACTTGTGCCTCCAGAAGCGACTTCTGCTGCCAATGATAATTTATACACTTTTATCATAATTCAATGACTAATGATAGGCGTTTTACTTCTACAGACTGTTATTGTAATGTTTATAGACCTCGTGTGATTTCTGCTGATAGAGTAGAGCGAAATAACATAATACATAGTATTGGCCTAAGGCGACAACACTACGACGTATAGTTATTCTAGTTTACAAGTCGTTAAGGTCTTCTATAAAAATACAATTAAGACTTATATTAATATTTCACATGAACGGCATTATTGAGGTATTTCAAGTTAATCGTTTCCGTGTTGATTTATGTCATTCTAATGTAATCTCACAAATGCCACATCTCCTCGCAAACTATCTTGCAAACTTGGCAACCATCGCCTTGAGAATTTAATAAGACTCCTTAGCTATATATATGACATTTTTGTATGCATAACAAAGAAAAATAAATAAGCCCTATTCAGAAAAATGTATGTTCTTTATAATGGTAGATACTCTGTTTCTTTGTATAAATAAATGATTTATAAAGATGAATTTAACATGTTGCTAAGTTGATTTTTTTTATAAAATAAAAGAATAGATTAATTAGTTTGTTTTTAAAAGAAACACATTCTAAAACATGACATAAATGATTTAATACAAATAGTAATAATTGATTATAAATAAAATAAATTGATGATTCAATATTTATAAAATATAATTTTATTTAATTTCATCACTAAATAAGAATAATAAAACAGTAACTAAAATTTTGAAAAAATCGAATAAAGTTACGTTAAATTCGCTACGAAATAATTATAATGAAAGTAAAATAATAAGAAAGTACTAAAAATATCAATAAATACTTTTATCAAGTTAACTCAAAATAAATTCATTAAAAGAAATATTATATGCTCCCTCAAATCGATAATCATTTGAACAGAGACCAGTGTTTAATCAATATCAATGGAGTAGCGCTCGGTCCAACTCTTAACTCACTGATGAATAGCGTTGCCTAACTATCGATTAACTAACGGATTGGCAATACTATCAGAACAACGATGACTAGTTTTCGAGGTCACCTATCGATAGATAGGCATCGTATCATCGTATCTGGGAGTGCAGCTATGCTACCAGTTTGAAGCCCTTTATTTAATCATCTAAATGTTGTTTTGAACACTATCCGACTACTTTTAATTAATGTGCCGATAAACATATTTCAAATTAAAAATACCAAGTTTTCGATTATGGAATAGTAGCTTAAAACGATGTGCAAAACTCATTAAAAAGGTTTGGTCAAGTTATTAATAACTTTGATTTTGTAGTGCTAATTGAAAAGTTGTAATATTCCTTTACGAGCAATGAAGCTGCTGGCGTACTATTCAATAATTTTACAATTATACTTACAGTAATGTTTTGGTCTTATTTTAATTTTGTTTTCGGAAATTATGAAAAAGCTACACAAGAAACGGCTTTTAGAGATAAAAAAATCTTTTCATAATCCTATGTCTATCGTCTGTGTATTACTTCTCAATGTTTATTTTGTTCATAATAACACTGGTAACTTCCAATCATGATTACATTACTACGATGTGTTTGTAACAATTATAAAATAGTATTATAAATATCCAATGATACATGATATGTGAAGGGGCGTGTGAACTTCTTTAAAGGTACAAATATCTCTTCACGTTAAATGTATCAAGTTTTTGTCGTGTAAGACTTATTTGATATTAAGTAGTATTAATCGTAGATCGTATTTTGCAGGGTGAAAATATTAATCTGTGGGTATGGCATAATAGTCAAATTTCTTTTGCCACTATCCTCTTACTTTAATTCTTAAATAAAATCCTTTAGTCTCTTGTTATCCAATCTATATGTCGAGAACAATATTATCAAATGTAATATATCTTTACAAACACATAGGTCGCTCATGAATCACTTTATTTGTGAGAGTTGGATTTTTTATTATTTGCTGTTTAATCATTCTAATAACTAAAAATAATATGCTTAGAAATGTTTTAATACTTCCAATGCCCTTTGATATTTGCTTTTTAATCCTTTCACTCTTCGTAGGTCTCGCAAAATTTTACTCATTTTTAAAATGCATAATTTCCATCCAGAAGAGATTAAAATACAGTTGAGCTATACTAATATAAAATAAATGAATGTTGTCTTGTTAGATGAACTGTAGGACTCCGTCTTCCCACGTATACTTTTCTTCCATATCCCTAAATTATAATATTCTTAAAGAATATTTCGGTTGCAGAATAGTAATTAGTTGCGATTTTCCTATTGCAGATAAGTATGTACTGTACGTTCGCGTGATTGAAACTTTAGCCTTAGATATATTAAATTCTTCATAGATCACACCTCTTATAGATAGAATATATTTCTAATAATTATTATTTACTATAATTATAAAGTTTTTGCTCCAACGAAATATATGAATAATTCAGAGTATTTTGTCACGTTATGTTTTTAAATTTTTTATTTAGTTTCCTTAATCATAATTATGTGAAACTCGCCAAAACATTCGTCCACTCAAGAGCTTCATTATCGACTCATTAAATATCATTATATAGCATATATAGATTTAGTGAACTGATCTTTAGTTAAATCAAAAATAATTCTTCTTCAAAAATTCGAGACTTGTTTTGTTAAAGATAATTGTCGTCGTGTAATTTAGGTAGGTCTGTAGCTGCAACAAGGGAACATGTTATATCATAGAGAACTTTCGACATTCGTTTCAAAGGAAATATCTGAATGTAACATGTTAACTTGTTCCTGATGTTTGATATAATTTGCATAGTGATAGATCGCTGGGACTTGCAATCGATTGGCAGAGCTCGCTTCGATTTTAATATTAATTAAACTAGATTTAATATTTTTGGTATATCGTGTGCGATATTTAAGGCTGGTGATACATCTACGTAGTTCTCTGTGTATAGGGGAATGTAAAAATATTGTAAGTCTGTTAATTATATACAGCTGAGAGATACAACTCAACGCCGTTTTATCTTGTGCATAGTTGTATAAGTGTTTATCATTCAAGTGTACCTACTCGTTTAATTTTATTTACTTTAGATTAATATCTTTTCTATGTGTCCGTTACTATGTATTTATAAAGGTAATAGTATCTAAGGGTATAATTTTCTAGACTACTATCGAAAGCGATTGAGATATCTTCCAATTTCATTGTTTTATTGCTCACTAATACAATTTGTGATCTCATCTCGACTTAAATGTACGGAGTATTATATTTCTTGTTTAAGGAATAATTAGTATCCGGTTACCATATTAGTTGTGTACTGATAAATTGGAGTTATCTGCACACTACGTTGTCTAGAGCTTATCTCTTATCTATCCTTTATCGTAAAATTAATAATCAGAAAAAAAAACACTTAGAAAATAGAAATGTATTATTATGATTTTCATATTAATGATTTAATACTACTTTACTTTCTTATATAACATCTTTTATCTTTGACAAAATTATATTAGATCTTATTTGATCCGTTGTAGAAATGCTGTGGTTCTTATAATAACAGTCTGTTATTATGTTAGTCTGTAGTGTGCATATAGCTTTAACTGCTGTGCAAAGAGGCATTGCGTGCAATATCCTCAAGTCATGGGGTAAGGGTTTGTGTACCTAAGTATTTATTGCACATTGAAAAGTTAGGTATTTTTTTTTCTTGTAAGGAACAGATTAACACGTGTCTTCGACACATTATATTGCGTTCAGCACTCGTACGTATGACTCGGTCTGAGTAATTTTTTGTATAGTTAATACCAAATTTATTTTGGTTATATTTTTTCCTAGGAAAAGTTATGAATATATTTATATAAAGGTCTGTTTAAAGACCCTAATTTACTTGAGTAAACTTTATTGTTTGTTTGGTGCAATTACTTTAGGCCGTTATATTTCTCCTGTCTCCCAGACAACAAAGCCAAACTCGGTGTTAAGCATATGAGTGTTCAAATTTTAAATTTTTATATTTATAATAGGGCTGTACGAAAATTCACTGTGTATCAAATAATACTTTATTTAGTTACTAGATATGTCGCGATTGCAACTTCCTTACAAAAAATAATTGTTTAACCACTACTAATATTGTCACGGCTAAAGTCATTAGTCGTGTGCGGTAAATAAATAGCGATCAAATAAATTGACTAATATGTGATGTGATAAATATAAGTTATATACAGGAATGTAAAATTTGTATTAACGTCGTTGTTTTCAAAATTGAAGTAACCATTCTCTAGCTATGTACGGTATGGTCACAGTTTCGTTGCGTTTCAATTTAACACTGTAGATATTTCCATATATTTTATTATAATTTGTGTAACACTAACGAAAAAAGACTGAGTGTTGAAATATATATGTCTCATTCTGTTTCACGAAACTAAAGTACACAAAAGATTTTAGAAATAAAATAATGTTGAAGTATTCTAATTATTTACAGTAATTACTTTATTAAAGTTTCTTAGCGATTCGACTTTTAGGGTTGCTATAAAAATACGCCCCACTGCACATAGATCTTGTCAATTTTTCAAGTTGAAATCAATTAAATATGTAAATGAAAGTACAATTTGAAATCATGATGCTTTGACTTAGTGGACTGTCATAGAATTTCGACTATTATTCTCTATGCGCCATAATCTCCAAAAGTCTTAGACAGAAATACGTATTCAGTTTCAAAATTTCTCACTTTCATATATAGGATTATGTTAGCTGGTCAATAGGTACCTCTAACTTTACAGTATAGGCATGCAAATATTTTGAGCTGTAACGAAACTGTGCCATTACACGTGAATTTATTACTTGTAGATTATTAAACGGCGCTCTCAATGGTGTGATAACAACAATTAATCTGCATTTCTGTTACTTTTTGTTTTCATTATTTGGGTTTATAAAAAGATGTGTATTTTTTTACAATATTCTTGTTCTCCCATCATTGACGGCCTATTTCTAATTGTATTCTCGGCGTCGGGTTGCGTCTTTCAGTTTTATTTTTATAGAAATTATTGGAGGCAGACGCCGCCGATTGTATGTCAATGTTTGCATTTGTTTAAGAATGCATAGAGATTTTTTTCCTTGATAATATATTTATAATCTATGTATAGGCGTTCGGGAACGCTAGTTGTAACTATAAAGTAACATACATATAAATAAAAGATATAAACTATATTACTATTAAAATAATAAGTTTGTGATGTGATTTTTTATGAAGTCAGTAATAGTAATTCGAATGTTCGTATAAAATCATGTAGCTCTTGCTTTAACCGTTGACATGTCTTTTACATAAAGAACTAACGTGTGATTTTGTAGGTTTATGTTCTTCGTGTTTTCGATAGACATGAATGGACTGTAAGCAATTTAGTTGGATTTATAAGAAAGGCTCAAGCCTAAATTTTGTATAGACACTTTTCCTATGCGAATTTTATTTGTTGCTTGATCAGTTTTGTTTAAAATCATTTTTTTTATTAAATAAACTGTTTTTGTGGTACTAAAATTGCATTTTTATTTTTTAACATTTGTATATTCGGGTGTTAATTTAGTTTGTGGGAAGTAATCAGTGTACAAGAAATTGGTCATGCTTAGAAGGGCGCGTAAATCGTTTCGTTTGAAGCCGCCATTCGAGCCTGTATAAACACATTTCCTATCGCTAATAGAGCGAGTGAATCACGCGTGACTCATTCGCGGCCTCAACCCCACCTGATAACAGCACCCCTGTGCTGCTATGACTCCTCTGCTGTTCTACGATCACGAACTGGATATTTTACCATTGTTATGGGTAATACCATTCGATCGTTAATTTTACTAACACAGACACTTTGCACTGCCTTTTATAAGTTAAACCCATTAAGATGTACGTTCAATTCAATTTAGATTAAAATTAACAAAGATATGAAGTTTTGATAAAATTTAAGTGCAGAATATCAATTTTTGATAAAAGTTAAACATTATGGTGACCCGCATGGCGTAATGATTATACCACGACGGACCGCGCCGTTCGAAAGGTTCTGGGTTCGATTCCCAGCGAGACCGAAATTTAAATGATGAGTTTAAATTTCTGTTCTCAGTCTGGATGTCTGTGTAATTGTTGTCCATGGTACTGAAGACACGAGGTATCCTAGTGTGGGGCTATGAGTGTGTGATATTACTTATTTATAAAAAAACTACTGGATCGAATTGAAAAAATTGTGTTCGATAGTCCATTAATTAAGCTATAGATAGGTATGACAACGCTACGATCTGAGCATTGATAACAAATCTTCAAAGGTGATATAAAGTTTGCTACTAAGGTACCTAGGTCGAATATGGCCAGCCGGTAAATATGGCCACACACTTGTATAAGTATGAATAAAACA